>WWET01000578.1:5291-20862 GCA_011038615.1 Limnodynastes dumerilii | reverse complement strand
CTGTCAGTATCGAGCGAGATCCAGCACTTACTCATTCTGAAAATTCTGGTAAATCATCTACATTGATTCAGCCAATTCTTTATTTCTAGAACTGTATTATATTTAAATGTAAATATTCAAAATACATATAGAGTTTATGAAGCGGACACAACTTTTTTTACCTGTAAGTAAGCATTTCCGTTTCTTTCATCTCTGTTGCGTATCCTCATCGCTATCTAACACATCTTTTTCTCTTCTTAACCATCAAATGCATACCAGCGACTCTCCTCCACAGACCAGGTTTCATTTGGCAACTGTGACATCTGCTGGCCAAAGTAAGGACATGCCTAGTGCAAGTCCGGCTAGCTTCAGTTTATCTCAGATGTGGATTTTATTTAAAGGGCTAGGTTTACTAAACTGCGAAAAAAGTGTAGATGTTGCCTATGGCAACCAATTAGATTCTAGCTGACATTCTCTAGTATGTAATAGGAAAGTAGGAGCTAGAATCTGAATGGTTGCTATGGGCAACATCTAAACTTTCTCTTCCGCAGTTTAATAAATCTACCCCAAAACCTTTTGATTTACAGGATATATGTTTGTAGTTAGAGAATGTTTGTTTTGTTTGTCAGTAACAAAGTGACAAGCAAGTAAAACATTTAAAGCATAATGAACGTGCCAGATAAATAAAACGCACATTCAATAAACAAGAAAAGCCAATGACCGGATTATATCAGAAACGGATTTCCTCAGTTCTAGCTCAAATCTTAAAGCCTCCTATGCATTATAATACACAGTCACAGGGTAATCATTCTAGCATGGGTTTTGCTGCATTAAAGGATCCCTGATTTGGGAATCCATGATTAAAGATATTAAGATTCCATTTTAAAATGACCACCTGCTTTGCCTTGATTTCCCTTCCCATTAGTAGCATTAGTTCTCACAGAGATTATAGGAAGAAGGGATAATGTTTAAGTGTGAAATTATCGTTGAACACCAATAAGCAATAGCACTACCTCATTTTTGGCTGCATAAAGCATAACGTAAGAAAATTGAAGAAAAATTGTATTGTTTTTGGGTTTTTTTTAACAATTTTTTTTCTCAATAAAAGAGACATGACATATTTTTTTCTGCTTCCTTCATATTCTTCCCTCAATAATGTCCTTTTTGTCTCCAATGTGCTCTGTAAACTCAGTGAGCTATTAGTGTTCTATTGCACCCTTTACTTCTTAATCACTAGAACTCACCCGTTAACATCCTGATCACATGACCTCTTCTGCACATGTGCAATGACATCTTGCAGCGGAACAGAGAGTGCAGTGTGCACAACTGCGATGTGAATGTGAATGTATCCCTTGGACCAAATTTTGCGGTCCTCTAAGCATCCAGAGAGCAAGACATTCATTTTAATCTTGGCAATACGTTCCTTTACACATGCGCCCTCCAGATGTTACGCTAGGGTTGCGATATACAATAGTTCTGTACGCCCCATTTGCATATAAATGGGCTGTGCTTCCCCTCCACACACTAAAGTGGACGGGGGGAAGCATGCAAAATGTACAGTGTGGGAGGGGGCTCCCACACTTCTGTGGATCAGCAATCGTACGATGAAGGTTGCCTTATGGCAGCGTAAGCACGAGAGAGGGGAGTGACAGGTGGCCTGCACTCCCCTCTCTCGTATGGACAGACCTCTGCTTGTTCGGAGATCATGTGGGGGTCTGGATCCGGCCCTAGGTCTGTGACCTTAGAGCCGCAGACCTAGTCGTACCGGGTTCCCCGCCTCCAACCCCTCATTTACCTGGATATGGCCGCCTTAATGGCCGGGATACAGCCATCGCAAGTGAAGGGTCTACCTCTTCATCGTAAGCACTAACATACTTCATTACGTACGTTAGTACTTACGCACAGGTAACATCTGGCATGTTTATGCAAAGATGTTTCCAGACAGGGGACTTATGTAAGTCTCCTGTCGGCTGGAGTTCATGATTCGGCCCAATATATTCAATTAACAGAAGAGACCTTTATATAGAATATCAAACCAGCAGACATCTTACAAGTGTTACAAGCTATGGGCCTGATCCAGACCTACGATGTTGCGCTGTGTGTACTAACACACAGCGTAACATCAGTGCACTCCCCCTGACACTCCCCCTGTCCTGCCGTAGTTACCCCGGCTAAAGGCTACCCTACGGCAGGACGGGTGCGTATTCTACTAACCCTGCCCTCCCTGCCTCATTTCCCTGACTCCCCCCGCCTACCATCTCTAACTGTGGCGTAGTTACGGTGCTCGTAACTTTGTATCGTCCCTTCAAGCGTGTCTACGCTACAGTTAGGTTCACCCGATCCTGACTAAAGAAATTCCCTATCTACAACATCTGTCGGACGCACGCCCAGATCGGCTAAACAGCCGATCTTAAGCCCGCCGTATAAACAGCAGCCGGCGTAGGTCTGGATCAGACCCTTTAACTATAAATATATCTGGCGCCATAGGTGATCACTCTGAGGGGCACCTGTTGACTCTCGCTAGGCAATGGCTTCAATTAACTGTTATTGAGAGTTAAACCAGGACATGTTGGTTCTCTAGAGAGACACATCCTGGGAGCGGAATCATTTCTCTTTTCATCTTGAATTAGGGACTTGCATGCCAAATTCTAATTGGCTTCATTGTATTAATGGTCCTAGTGATTCCATGTGCTGTAATATGTGTTGCTATTACCGGTGCTTTTCTTCAATGTAAAGCTGGGAACCAGCATCTCTTCTCCAGTGAAAGACATTGTTGCTTTGAAATACTTGTGCAGGAAGGGTAGAGTGCCTAGTTAAACATATAAACACTGCTTGTGATGTACATGATTGACATATCACTAGGCTTAGACGTTCCCCATCTCATTCTTATACCAAACCACAACCATGAACAGACAAGCATGAAAGATTTCTGTAATCTTGCATATAACGATGCACATTCTTACACAAAACATCCATCTGTACGTGTCATGTCAGTCATGACGAATCTTTGATGGCTGATTACTGCAGAGAAGTCTCTTCTGGCATTGCCGTCCCAGAAAATGCTAAACGTGGCTGAGCTGCTCTCTGCCATCTGCAGCCCGGCTTATCCCTTTACCATGGCATTTCGTATGCTGCACAGGGCATCCAGAGATGACAATGCGGAGTGACAGATTCATCTCCTCTAGAGGGTACATATTCTGGTATGTTGCTGTGCCACCCTTCTCTTTCAGCTTTGTTGCATTGTTACTGGTAGCTGGCTTTTTGTAGCAGTTTTTCTTCCCTGTGTGTGTCTGATGCTCCTTTGTGTATGGGGGAAAAAAAATAATAGTCATATTCTACTTGCTAGTTATTCCAGTTATCTTCATAGTTGCTGGTTTATTCAAGACATTATATAATATAAAGAATATATATCGTTTGCTTAATTAATTAGATTTATAATGAGTCGTTGGATGTCTGTCCAGTCTTCTCAGACTGGAAATGAATAAACTGGCACAGATTTTTGCATTTGCTGTCACATAACACTTGCACGTGTTGGATGCATTTTTGATCCGTTGTTATTTGGACATTTCACCCTGCAGAGAATGCCTGGCTGTACACTAATGTAGTCACTGACTGTAAGTATCTGAGCGCTGTAATTGCACAGGCCCTATGGCAATGCAGCTGCATCTCTCGACCAATCAGCTTCCTGTAAGCAGTCACGCCAATGCAAGGTGCCAAGCTGGCATTCTGGCTGGATGATTCTACTTGGATAACCGTGGCATTGTAACAGCACAGCTTTTACAGCTCTAGGATTTTAGGCTTGTTAGGATTTCTGATTAATAAAAGGAAATTTAACCGTAATAATACATTTTTATCCTAAATGTACCAGACCAGGTGATTTCTCTGATTTTAAGCATTTTTTTTTATATGATATATTTTATGTACATAACTATTACTGTTACATACTTTCCTGTGAATAAACTACAAACTTGCAGCTCTAAATTTTATTTAATGTTCTCTGACATAGTCCCAAACATTGTGCAAAGACATTTTAATATTGTATTGTTTTCTCCCTTGTAGAAACTAAGTATAAAGGACATGCTCTTGCATTGCTTAAAGAATGTGAACTTCAGGAATACGATGGGTATGTTGTTACATAGTATTAGCTGCTGGTAGTAATAACTCTCACCTGTGTGTAGATTTAGTTCCTCTTACTCTAAGATATATACTGTAGTATTATATCATGTAATTATAAAGTATGCTGCAGTGCATATGTCATATACTTACTTATTATCTCTCATTTATTATCCACAGCATAAGACACATAGAAGTATATTATGTGCTCATATGCCACATGTACTGTAGGCAGCACGGTGGCTCAGTGAGTAGCAGTTGTGTCTCACAACGCTGAGGTCATGAGTTCTATTCCCAGACTAGGCCTTATCTGTTTGGAGTTTGTATGTTCTCCCTGTGTCTATGTGGGTTTCCTCTGGGTGCACACTCCGAAAACATGCTGGTAGATTAATTAGCTGCTGAATCAATTAACCTGTGTGTGTGGATGTATGTGTTAGGGACCTTAGAATGTAGCTCTATACATGGGGAAGGGACTGATGTGAATGTGAAATATTCTCTGTAAAGCCATGCGTAATCTATAGTGCTATATAAAAAACAGTTAATAAATAATAAAATATAATCAGCACATATGCCTGTTACACTTCTCTGTACCGCAGTCCTCCTCACATTGGGCCTGATCCAGCGCTACGAAAATTCGCACGGCGGGCGAATGCGTATGTTCGACCGTGCGAATAAACATACACGCCCCTAACACTCCCATAGTAAAGTACCTGCTTACGACGCCTATACCCTACACTGGGTACGACCGTCGGCCATACGAAAATTCGCACAAAATACGCTGAGCGTACGGGCTTAGCACGCCCATACTGTACAATTTAAATGGCTATCCCCGCCTCCCTGTAGTAAAACGGGCGCCCAGGCGACCATTGTAATGAACGAACGCCCCGCGAGCGAAAAATACGCTCACAATACACCCGCTATTCGCTCATGACGCCCAGGCGACCGGAAGCTGTCATACTGGGCATGCGCGTTGCGAATTTTTTCCCGAATTTTCGCATACAATGATCGTACGCTCGCTTGCGGTCGTTGCTCTGGATCAGGCCCATTGCCATTAGACCTCTTCACCTGCAAAATCTCCTTCCATGCCTATCAGTTCTTTCTATCTACACACTAGGGGCCTCATTCATTAAAAACGATATCGGCGCAATTTTTTAAAAAACATTTTGAAATTCATTAACCCGCGATTATTTTCAAACACAGGCGATGTTCCGCGATGTTTTTAGGGCTTAATCGCTGTGATTTTCATTAAAAAAATCACAGCAAATAGCCCTTTAAGTAATCGCAGCAAATCGCGTGTGTTAGAAAAAAATCCTAAGTGCTGTATGGCTGCAAGCTGTAGCCATGCTGTACTCATGGAACTACAAGGATCAGCAAAGGTGATCTTTGTAATTCTGTCAGCACAGCATGGCTACACTTGCAGTCATGCCGCGCTGCGTTTACAGTTCTGGCTGGATGATTCTACTTGGATAACCGTGGCATTGTAACAGCACAGCTTTTACAGCTCTAGGATTTTAGGCTTGTTAGGATTTCTGATTAATAAAAGGAAATTTAACCGTAATAATACATTTTTATCCTAAATGTACCAGACCAGGTGATTTCTCTGATTTTAAGCATTTTTTTTTATATGATATATTTTATGTACATAACTATTACTGTTACATATTTTCCCGTGATTAAGCTACAAACTTGCAGCTCTTAATTTTATTTAATGATCTCTGACATAGTCCCAAACGTTGTGCAAAGACATTTTAATATTGTATTGTTTTCTCCCTTGTAGAAACTAAGTATAAAGGACATGCTCTTGCATTGCTTAAAGAATGTGAACTTCAGGAATACGATGGGTATGTTGTTACATAGTATTAGCTGCTGGTAGTAATAACTCTCACCTGTGTGTAGATTTAGTTCCTCTTACTCTAAGATATATACTGTAGTATTATATCATGTAATTATAAAGTATGCTGCAGTGCATATGTCATATACTTACTTATTATCTCTCATTTATTATCCACAGCATAAGACACATAGAAGTATATTATGTGCTCATATGCCACATGTACTGTAGGCAGCACGGTGGCTCAGTGAGTAGCACTTGTGTCTCACAACACTGAGGTCTTGAGTTCTATTCATGGACTAGGCCTTATCTGTGTGGATTTTGTATGTTCTCCCTGTGTCTACGTGGGTTTCCTCTGGGTGCTCCAGTTTCCCCCCCCCCACACTCCTTATATGCCTGTTACACCTCTCTGTACTGCAGTCCTCCTCACATTGCCATTCGGTCTCTTCACCTGCACTCTAAAATCTCCTTCCATGCCCATCAGTCCCTTCTATCTACACACTAAGACCCCCTTAAATGGTTGTCAGTCCTTTCTATCTGCACCCTAAGACCTCCCTGCATGCCCATCATTCAATTCTATCTGCACCCAAAGTTGTCTACACATTCCCATAGGATCTTTTATTTGCACCCTAAGACTTACCATTCCAATCAGACCTCTCTAATCTGCACACTAAACACCATACATTCCCATCAGTCCTTTTTCTATCTGCTCCCTTATACCTCCCCACATGTCCATCAGACCACTTTTCCTGTAACCTTAGACCTTCCCACTTGCTCATCAGACCTCTTGCCCTACACCTTAAAAGTCTGCCCCAATGCTCAGACGACCACATGCCTTGTATATCGATACAAAAAACAAGTGGCTGGCAGTGAGCCAGGGTGGAAAAGATTCCCTGACATTTGTTAGCTGTGTTGATGTTTCAGTAGATGGTGCACATTTTCTGCACTTATGTTTGTGGATTTCTACTATAAACTTAGGAAGATGGGGTAGAACAGCCTCATGGGAGCACATATGACCAGTGGATATCATGTGTTACTTGCTAGTTATTGTAAACTAGCTGACAGAACACCTCAGTTTTAAAAACTGATCCCAGGTAAAATTTTGCTTTAAAAACCCCCCCACAATTTAAGGTCCTTTTTTAATCATGATGTGCAGTTTTCCTGTTGTCTATCCAAGCATTATATACATAGTGATTACTTTGCTATCTTTTCCATGTAAATTACTCATTTGTATTATAAATCAAAAAATGTAGTCCATTAAAATATTGCAGAATGAGACAAATGTTACTGCAGAAATTTGTGAACATATGTTTAAACATAATTTGTACATAATTACGCTCCTTATTAGACACGAAGTGTATCATTGTTTTCTTTTGTGCAGAACTTGCAAGTGTGCTTTGTCCTCTCAGCTAAAATAGTGTCCTTTTCATTATTTTCTATTTACATATTGCTGACGCTGTTTGCATAACTTAAGCTATGTACGCTGTATGCTAGGCAAAAAAAATATAATAATTAAGTGAAAACTTCCAGAAAAGAATAAAACTTTATGGGGATTTAGATGTGATACAGTTGACTATTTTGTGCTAATTAACTGTCAGAGATGCTACGGAGCACATAAGCCGCTGCTCTCCCAGGATGCTTAGGGTCACAGACAGGCCTCTGATCTACAGTATAAAAGGCAGGTAAGATACATGGCAAAAAATACTCTTCATGGCAGGTAGAATTATCAAAATATATGAATACAAGATAGATGGATACCTATGAAATGCATTTCTGAAACTATTGTTATGTCATACTACACTGTTATAATCAAACTGGTGTCTGTTTGCGGTGGGCCGGACTTCCTATTTAAATTGTCTTGTCTGCCTTTCCACTCACATTCAGAACTTAGGAGCTGGTGGACTTACTGAACCCCTCCCTACGCTCCTAGTTCTGGATCTGGTCCAATATCGTTGTGTTCCAAGCCTGCGGCGTAGAAACTGGTGTGGGTCCACTTTGAGAACGACCCTACTTCAAAAGGGCCGTTCCCTCCCAAATTCCAAACTAGTTGGGAAATCAATTGCTTTTCACTCTTCAAGGCGAAGTAATCGAACATGGTGCTCCAAATGGTATGTATAAAATCTAACCTCAACCCTTTCCCTAATACTTACCCTAACCCTCCCCTTCCATGACCCTAACCCTTCCTTCCCTGCAGCCTAACCCTAAGATTTCCCTCCCCATAACCTAACCCTAAAACTCCCCTACTCGCAGCCTGACTCTAAGTCTCCCATCCCTGCAGCTTGATCTTGACCCTAACCCTCCCCTTCCATGATCCTAACCCTCCCTTCCCATGACTCTAACCCTCCCTTCCCCAGAGCCTAACCCATCCCCCAGAGCATAACCCTAACCCTCCCCTTAACCCCCAGATTCAATTAGCTTCGCAGCAGCGTATTTTGCGGTGCAAAGCTAATTCAGCTAAATTTTTTGGGTGACTTTTATGCGCACCCCATATTTTTCATACCGTATATGACGGGAAAAAGTCAAAAATGCGTACTTTGTCCTGTCATCGCGGCTAATTGAATCTGGCCCTAAAAGTCCCCAAGGAAGGTTATTTACTTCTCTGATAACGTCTGCGATGGGTCTAGTGTGCGGCAGTTCCAAAATTTAATGGATAAGTATGCGGATTGCCATTTTTACCAATTCTAAAAAAAAATATAGCAAAGGTCTGCCTTTTTCGAAATAGAGACAGCCAAAAATAATTTTTTATAAATAATAAAAGACAGCTGTCGTGACGGGGAATTCCACCAGGTACAAAACATCTCTTCCGGATACATAAAAATGTAAGACTACAATTTCCGTTGCCAGCAGATTCCTCTAAGGTGGAGAATGTTCTTATTAAATTATTACATTTATTTCATTTTGCATTGTTCATCCTACTAAACATTGCCAACCTTACAAGATTGATGTGTCCTTTTGACCTGCTGGAAATCACTTCCTGTGATAACAAGCATATCCCCCGTCTTCCACGGTCATCATCCCAGTATACCCCCATTCCCTCTATTTATTTATTTTTTACTACTATAGAATGTTGCAGTTGTAGATATGTAATGAACTATTTATCTCAGTCTTTCAGTTACTCAAAGGATTTTAAAACATTATTTATTCATAGTTTACCTGAGTAATATTTTGAGTTCTGCTTTCAGGACTAAGTACACTATGTCCATGCTTGTACCCCCAGTAGCCATTATTAAAGGAGGTTGTTGGGTATTTTCCTACAAGGCACAGTCTTTAGATGAGAAATTTACCTAAGGTCCCGATGTGAATATTCAACCACCCGGTCTCATGCCTGGGAAGGCCAGTCCTCCTGCATTCCTTGGCCTAATGAGAGCTTTAAGTTATATTCTTTGGGACAGTTTTACTAAGCTGCATGTTTGGAAAGTGGAGATGTTGCCTATAGCAACCAATCAGATTGTAGCGCTCACTTTCTTTTTTACATAATAGAAAAGGTCAGCTAAAAATCTGATTGGTTGCTATGGGCAACATCTCCATTTTCCCAAACTCACATCTTAGTAAATCTGCCCCTTTGGCTCTTCCTTTCCATATAGTTGTTAGGACATTTGTTTTCTTGAAAACGCTGTTTTGAATACAAATCAGGGATTACACTCAAACTCTGAATTGCTTTCAAAGTAATAAAAAATACTAATAATCATTACTCTTTTGAGGACAATGGTCTTTGGTTTGATGGCTCTTTTGCCTCATAAGATTAGATCTTCAGCATTGCTGTGTCCATCTCTTAAATATGCCATGAGACGAGCTAGTTTCTTATTGGGTAAACAGATGGGATTGTGAGAACACAGAGTCCCACTTCTGAATAAGGAGATGAGGGTGTAATTGCGGGGTGTTTGTAGACTTTTTTTTATTTGGCATATTATTTCCTGGCATTTATAAGACAGTTAAAAAAAAAAATGTAATAAATAAAATCTAAAAAAAAACAACATGCTTTTAAAAGGAAAACAGTTTATTAAATGCATATTAATAGGAGTTTCTGTTATTCCTCTCTGTGCCCTGATTTGCAGAAGCCCAAGTTTTTTATACATTAAACAAAAGTTTCAAGCAAAAAAGTCATCTTACATCTTGTACATTTAATTTCAACATAATCATGTTGAAGTGTAAAATCAATCAATTATCCTTTTAAAAGTTCCAGGTAAGTCGATAAAAATAAATAAATGATCATTCAGAGGAAACCATAAATAGGATGGGGTGACAACAAGGAAGTAATTTCGCTTGGCAGCAGGTAATGCACTCAATTTCAATGACATTATGTTGTTTATGGCTCGGCTATGTAGACCAGTAATGTGTTTCATCTTAAAATAGAAGCTTGTTTTTAATTTTGTATTGGAAAGTTAGCAAAAAGATTCATATTGATTAAATTATATACAAATAATAGAATATAAAATAGTATGTCAGCACCAAGGATAAATATTATTGAAATGATAAATAGTCCCTTAATCCAACACATGCCACAAATGCTGCATATACTGTGCATCCTAAAAATCAGCCCTGGCATATAAAGCACCTAGACCCACATGCTGTAGGGCCTAATACTGGTGTAGAAATGCAGGCAGGATGAAGTTATCCTGTGCAAAGGGCAGGCTGGCAAAATTTGGCTTCAGGGGCAAGACTAATTGCTTATGCGGCTGCGCCAGTTGCTATATTGAGATGCTTGTTATAACATCATAGCTAGAACACAAAACTAAATACATATGTCCAACTATAAATCATACTCTAGTATTTACTTCAATTAAAATACCTCTTTGATGTTCAAATCTTCCAATGAATGTCATGAATTCTATTGCTAATTTAGGGTGTACTTCGTAAGCTAACATTTAATGTAGGTGCAACCTTTCCTCTGAAGCTGGGCTCTAATCAGCGGTGGACTTTCCTCCCTCTGCTGCAATTTGGACAATTCATTTAAGTGTTTATTTTTGTTGCTAAGGCATAGATAGTGTACACGTTTGTTATACGATGTAAGGGTCTCATTGATTAACAAACGTGAGCAAGTGAACTATGGTTTTGTTTTTTACCACTGTGTCTGCGATGTTATATTATTTTCAGACTGCATTTACGCAATCTACGTAAGGAAAAGATACGTAGATAACGTAAAAAATGTACTACGTATGCGCAGTAGGAAAAAACTAAACACCAGATGTATATGTTATATATCAGGTAGTCTGCATACAGCCCGCTATGCCTCATGTTGTTATTTTAAATCATTTTATTTAATTGGCAGCTAAATACCTCTTTCAGATCCCCACAATCCGAGGAGCATTTTGCATGCGCAGGGGCCGCACTTCTGGCGGTGAAACGGAAAGGGATGGGATGTGGATGCCGTGTACGCGAAGGGGGAATATATTCCACTTATACGGCAAGGTCGTAATAAGGCCCTTACTCCCTACCCAGACTTGCGACATTTTAGGTGACTGCTGCCGCTGCTCCCCTGTTCGGAATACGATGGGCCTGAAGCACAGCGTATTGGCGTTCACTTACCGCGACACTCCCCCTGTGCGGGCGTATGGCCCCTTCCTTACGCCGGCTGAAGTCTACCCTAACTTCAGCCGGCATAAGGAAGGGGCCATACGTTCGCACAGGAGCGTATGGCCGCCTAGCCCGCCCTCCCAACCTCATTAAACTACCTCCCCCGCCCACCTACACTAACCTGAACGTAGGGACGCTGGGGGACGTCCCCTCCAGCGTCCCTACGTCATTTAACTACCTCCCCCCGCCCACCTACACTAACCTGAACGTAGGGACGCTGGGGGACGTCCCCTCCAGCGTCCCTACGGCGCTGCTACGGACGCCCGATCCAGGATCGGGCGTTGCTGTAGCAATGCCGGGCAACATCTGCCCGGCGCATGCGCAAATCGGCTGAAAAGCCGATCTTACGCTTCCGCCTGCCGTCCTAGCGACGGCGGGCGTTGTTCTGGATCAGGCCCGATGTGTCTACAATAGGCACATCATACTGGCAAACCACGGCCTGTGTTCTTAGACAGCCTGAATGCCAATGTGTGTCTTTTTGCAGAGCGTAAGATGTGTTAGTTTTTGCGTTCGGGTCTGGATCAGGCCGTTGTGTTTATTCCATATATTTGTATTGAACTGAAGGAAATGAGCAGAATTGTATAATGGAGAAGATTTTGCCATGCTAAATGTGGATTTATCATTTAAACCTAGACCAGCAGTATATTTCATATTGCTTTTTTCATAGATATCCTTATCTAATAAATAATGTATGGTTCCTTTTCACATTGCATATAAATAATACAATCTTTAATAGTACTTCCAGAAACACGCCAGTAATTACTTTCCATGCATATTAATGGCAATTAACAACATCTTAAATGATGACTTTATTTATGTAAAATGTTTATGATTCCTGGCTCCTCCGTAATTTACAGATCATATAACAAGCTTTAAATGAAGGGATAAGAATTATTATTGCTTTTCTACTAGTTTGGCACTTTTTTATTAAACTAATCTTTTCTATTATTCATTTTAAAAATGACACTTTTACCATACCGGTAATATTTTGTATGATATATTTTATACAATATGTAAATGAGAGAAGCCGTGCCTATTATATTTTACTTTCTCTACTTTCATTAATCTTGGCTGTTAGTCCCTATGAAGGCTGAAAAATGAAATAAATCTTCGTTCTATTTCATGCAGAATCATTTGTGTTGGCGGCGATGGATCGGTCAGTGAAGTTGCTCATGGCCTGCTTCTCAGAGCCCAGATGGATGCTGGGAAAAATATGAATACCTGTTTTAATCCGGTCAGGGCATCTCTGCCACTTGGTATAATACCAGCAGGTGAGTCTCCCTGTGAACTGATATTTCTCATACCTACTTTTGTAAACTACATTTTATTGTTGCATAGAGAAATATTTATTTATTAAGGAAAGTGGAAATAGTCTTTATTTTATTATTTATTAACAGCTTTTTATATAGTGCCATCAGGTTATGAGAGAATTATAGAGAATATTATATAAATTAACCCTAGCATATGTGTTAGGGAACAAAGAAAGTAGCTCCAAGGGGGCAGAGACTGATGATTCACATCAGTCCCTGCCCCCTAAGAGCTACATTCTTTGTTCCCTAACACATATGCTAGGGTTAATTTATAGTCAGCAGCCAATTAGCCTATCTGCTTGTTTTTGGTATGTGGGAGGAAACCGTAGCACTTGTAGGAAGCTCAGGATAACAATACTCCAGATTTTGCCTCTCCTCTCCCATCTCTCTTCTCTTCTATCTCTCTCTCTCTCTCCTCTCTCTCCCATTCAAGTATCTATAAAGATTTATCATTTTTAACCTACAGTGGAGATATGCTCCCTCTCACTCTATTCTAGTATATGTTTCATTTAGATCTACATTTGCACTTAATAGTCTTATGTACAGTTGTGGAAGCTTAATCGTGCCGACACCTTTTTCATATAAAAAGTTCATTCTTGGAACAGCAATGATGGTGTTATTTCGACAAGGTACTCATTCTTGTTAGGGTTAAGGGAGGGTTAAAATTAGACTGCAGAAGGAGGATGGTTAGAGGAGGGCTAAGTTTAGGCTACGGGAGGATGGTTAGAGTTAGGGGAAGGCTATGGTTAGGGTTAGAGGATGGTTAAGGTTAGGCTGTGATACAAGGAGGAATAGGATGCGGGATGAGGATGGTGAAGGTTAGGGTTAAGGTTAGGCTGTGATACAAGGAGGGTTAGGATGCAGGATGACGATGGTGAAGGTTAGGGTTAAGGTTAGGCTGTGATACAAGGAGGGTTAGGATGCGGGATGAAGATTGTGAAGGTTAGGGTTAAGGTTAGGCTGTGATATGAGGAGGCTTAAGGTTAGGATGCTGGATGAGGATGGTGAAGGTTAGGGTTAGGCTGTGGAGAGGAGAAGATTAAGGATAGGCTTATTTGATTGCTAAGGTTAGGTTGCAGAAAGGGGATGGTTAAAGTTAGGATCAAGAAAATGAACCTGTTGCTGTTGTATTCTTCGGAGACAGCTGCGTCGCCGGAATGATGGGTTTGGACAGCGGCAGTCGGCACTTCATTATCGCAAAGTGATCTGTCGAACTAAACCCTTGTGTAACTACCAAGGCTGCGTTTTGTACAGTTGCTACAGGTCCTAGAGGAGAGAGGCAGCCATTGTAGCTGCTCACCCTGCACCCATGTAGGTCAGCTCTAAACTGTCAGTGGGTGGCAGCTTACACAGTGCTTGACACTGTATGAGTCTATAAGTGCTGGCCGCTATTTATGTCAGCAGCAACTAAGAGCTGTACTCTGCTGATTGAGGACTCCACTAAGGTGCTGCTGGGCCATTATTTATAAATAACGCTCAGCACTCATAGACTCATACAGTGCTTAGTGCTGCCTAAGCTACCAGCCACCGACAGCTGTCCAAACAGGTGCAGAGTAGTCATTGGCAGGTCAGATGGAAGGAATAGGGGGATGAGGTTGCGTGTGAGTAATATCTGTGGTAGTATTAGGCAGTGTCGTTTCTAGACCTAGCCTGGCCCAGGGCGGAAAAAAATTCTGGCGCCCCCCTGAAAAACAAACAAACAAACAAAAAACGTAACATTTAAAAAGTAGCTCAGCCTCCATTTGTGCCTCTTATATGTGTCAGCCTTCTTTTGTGCCCCCTAAATATAATAGCCTCTTTTTGTGCCACATTATATATTCACCCTACCTTTGTGTCCCCATATATGGACCAGACTCCTTTTGTGCCCCCTTAAATGTATTAACCTCCTATTATGCCCAATATATATGTTCAGCCTCCTTTTATGCCCTCTAAAATATGTTTAGCCTCCTTTTGTACCCCAAAATAATGTTCAGTCTCCCATTGTGCCCCCTAAAATATGTTCAGCTTTCCATTGTGCCCCCTAAAATATGTTCAGCCTTCCATTGTGTCACCTAAAATATGTTCAGCCTCCCATTATGCCCCCTTAAAAAATGTTCAGCCTCCCATTGTGCCCCCTTAAATAACTTCTTTTTATTAAAACCTATTAGTAATCTTAATTACCTTCTTCCTCTGCTGCGCAGCCAGCGCTTATATGAATAGTACTCGGCATACAGGGCTACTACGGGAACACTGTAGGACCAAATCTATTACCTCGTAGCGTTATTCATTGGAAATTATCTGGTCCTACAGGGCTCTTGTATACCCAGTACTATTTATCCTAACAATGCTGACCGCATCTGTTATGTGATGCAGCCGGCATTTGTGTGTGTGAGCTGCGGTCTATGTGACCGCGGCCCGGAGAGGGCTGCAGGACCTAAAGGTGGGCTTCCCTACCGGGCACCCCCCTTTAAGTCATCTAGGGGAGCGTCCTGTGCCATAGCATGGCTCGTCTGCCCTTAGAAACGGGCCTGTATGCCGGTGCTAGAGTGCTCAACTCCCCCCTGCAAACTATAAATTTACGCCATCCTGTTCACCAATTTAACGTTTAACACCAGTGACCCTCCTGCATTACAGTGTCCATGGGCCTGATCCAGACCTACGCCGATGCGCTGTGCTTACTAAAGCACAGCGTATCGGCGTTCACTTACCTCGACACTCCCCCTGTGTGGGCGTATGGCCCCTTCCTTACGCCGGCTGAAGGCTACCCTAACTTCAGCCGGCGTAA
>WWET01000577.1:572990-583217 GCA_011038615.1 Limnodynastes dumerilii | reverse complement strand
AGCGACGGCGGCCGTAGCTCTGGATCAGGCCCAATAAGTTGCCACTAAAGCTGTGTACACAATGAGGACCCAATTCACAGTTAAGAAGCTGCTGCTATTTCTGTGCATATTTTTAAGAACGTTTAAACTTATTTACACAATCTACGTATATTTAAGAACGGTGATCCCTTAAAAGCAATTTACAAAGCCGTTCATAATGAGATCAGTAAGAATAGTACACACTACTTGACAGTTGTCGTGTTATTGGCACCATAATCGTCAAATAAACCTTTGCGTGTACCCAGCTTTACAGGGCAAAAACCATTAAAATTCTACCAATGGCCAAAACATCTGCAGGCAATGAGACCTTTCACTCTGTTTAACATTTACTGTTAGGCATGTAAAAGGTGTTTCATTTGCAGGAAAAGCAGCCAGGCCCGGCAATGGACGGAGGGGTGGGATACAGGAGGACACCTCTAATGAGCCCTGACCTTTTAAGGGTTAGACATCTGCTCATAATACTAACCATTGGTCAAATTGGAAATGTAGACATTAGAAAGGAGTAAATGGAGATTTATAATTATTCAATGAAATCAGAGGGAGAAGCGATGGTATGGGGTAACACTGAATACTGCCCCACTTTGGCCCCTGTTCCTGACTCTGAGTGCTGTCATCGAGCCTGCACTGTCATGACTGTTCATTCATTTTGTTACTAGAGGCTGTCTGAGCACTAAAAATGACCCTGATTCACTTAAGTTGACCTTTTATGGCCTGTAGTGATTAATAGTTTGGCCCAACTATATTAGTAGCATTTTTGTAGCTTACAAAACAATAGGTATTGGAAATATTTTCAAATTCATATGTAGTTAATCAACTCAAAACATATTTATACTGGATCATTCCTCCTCTAAAATGGTGCAGTATCCTCTGTGAATGTGTGAAAACAGTGTTTCTTAATTGTTGCATAAATATAGATCTTTATTCACATCTGCCATATTCAAGCAGTGTTACTGTATGTTATTTTCAGATAATCCGTGTTATGGCTCTGGTGAGGTAACACCATTAATCAGGACCAAAGAAGTCTTCAATTAACTTCAATTTAATTTTGCTGATCATTATTATGCATATGTTACAGATTGGCTGCTTCTAAGAGCGTTTAAATGCAAAACTAAGTAGACTTTTTTAGTATTCTAATAATTGATTCTGTACTACTTTGAAGAATTTATTATACTGTCCTGTGTTGGCAGCACTATATCGTCCTGGTATACAGGAGGATGCATAAGTGATGTTGATAGGATTACATAAAAATAATAATTCTACAGTGCCCGCTTTTTGATATTGTGCGTTTAATGTATGGATTTGGACGTCCGTACTGTTTTTGCTTCTGACTGGTTTCCAATGACAGGGCAGTTGCGAGCGTTGGTGAGAGAGAGAAGTCTTGGTAATCTTACATTATAAGTGAGCCCTACGCACATTACACTATCCAGACTCCTGTTCCATCCTTATTCCAAGTGAGGACGAATCTGAAATTTTAAGGCCTCTATATGGAAAGTGGCTTCCCCAGCATTCGCATGCAAACCAGAATACAATAGGGGATCTGGTATCGGAGCTCCAAGCAGTGTTAGTCTGGAGCCTGTGATGATGATAATAATAATGTTTGAAATCTGTATTTTGCAAGTTTGTATAGTGTCTCAGTATAACATCAGCACTGTTGTAGGCAATATGGTTTTGTTTCAGTATGCGAATAGAATGTGTTACTGGGCAAGCAACCTTATATATCCTGCGCTTTAACATTAGTCCAGAGATGCACTTACTCCTGTTTTTAGGAGCAGACACAGAAACTTGAATGCTAAAGGCTAATCCACCTGTGTTTGCGCTAGTGGAATGGGATGTTTCTCTATATTAAAATGCAAAAGTGAGCGGTTTAGTGCATCTGCCTACGCTTTCTCCTGAAATCCTGCAGCTGGTGTACATGACTAACTGAAGGAGATGCTTAATGTAAAGAAAACTCTATTTGCTGTTACAACACAGCACCTGCACTTTCTAGGTAAAACACGCTGCATACACTTTACTTTAACGGTTATTATTTTATCTTTTTCTTAAGTTTTTTTTTCTTAATATTACTTTTATTTAAAAGCTTTATCATTAAACATCACAAATTACATATATTTAAATAAAATGATAAACAAACTAAATAAAATAGCCTTTTATTACGGCTACCCACAGTTGCTACTATCTGAACTCCGGATCGGGCGCCTGCATTTTCTATACTTTGCATCGGCTTTCACTGTGCAAGAACTCTGGTCCAAGGTGTAATTATTAGCCCAGCACTGATTGAGCATTCTATAGAGATAAAGTATAGACCGTGTACCTAAACATCTGTTACCCAGAATGCTCGTCAGGCCTGACCATTCTGTGGTTCAATGGGTGTCTGAGCATGCTCTGTCAGGTATCTGCTATAATTACACTGTTGGATGGTTATTCTGTTTTGTATGATGCCTATGCTTACGTATTTTCATATATTATATCTTTTTAATTAACAGAGATGACAATAACAAAGAAAACTACCCTCGCAGAGCTACAGAACTGGAGGAAAATGCCTCGTCTTCCCGGGACCTCCAGCATCACATGGACAAGAAGATATTTGATGGTTCCAGCAGAAATGGCATGGGAATCTTACAATCAAAGCAGCCACGGTCAAGCGTGAGATCTGACAATGGCAAGATCCATGATGGAAATCAAGTAAGCAACAAACATTATTATTATTTTTTATTATTATTATTATTATTATTATTATTATTATTATTATTATTATTAAGTATTATTTTCATTTATTCTTTTCGTTGCTGGATAATCTGTTATAGAAAAACTGATTTTATATTAATGACGCTCAGTTATGCTCTGCCAGAAAAGTGTGCAGCTCAACAGATCATTCATTTCTATTTGGTTAGTGGCTATGGGCTGGATCCAGACTTAAGTAAGTGCTTGAAATTAGTTACTCCTGGGCTAAACCATGTTGATTTCAGGGGGAGTCAAGTTAATTGTATTCTTTGCATGCAGGGATATATCTTTGAATTGTTTACTGCACACAGATAGTGATCAGCTTCCATAAAATATAAAAGCGTTCTAATATGATACCTATTTTGCCGTAAACGGTCCCTTTTATCTATCCTATCTATCTATTTTATTTTATTTTTTTTTCATTCACAATTAAACCGTTTATGAAGCCAGTCTGTTATAATAGCTGCCAGAAAACAAGTGTAGTCACAAGTGAATATAGCCAGATGTAACCTTTTATCTCCTAATCCCATTATCCTGTATTTCCACCTCTATCTTACTATTTACTTAATGAGAGTGGTTACTGGACAACTATCATAAACTCTTATTAACCTGAAAAAACAATATTTGCTTTATCATGCTTCTGCCGTTATAGTAGCCTCATTTCCGAGATGACTTGTTGAAATGTTGTTGCTTTATTATGTCGAATTTCCATTATACTGTCTACATGAATTATGAAAATGATTGTTTATTTTAATAACTGTTTGCAGGTATCAGATCTGGAAAATATTGTTTTTAATTTAGCAGAACAGGTATATAATACTGTGTTTTGTTCTATTAAGTAAAGTATTTCATATATTATTATTTTGTGTGTGTGTATATATGTATGTATATATTTTAGATGAGATAACAAAAGGTGCACTCCATAGTGCATTAAAAGATTACTTTTATTGTAAATCACACAACATATCCTCAATCATTCAGCGTACCAAATGAACCTCTCAATCCGAGAGTAGGAATAACAACATATAATAAAAGCACAGCGGTAATCTCCACACTGGTTTACCGACGTCAGGCTCTGGATACAGATGCAGCACCTGACACAAGCACCTCTAAGATCCGGTCTGAGACACTCCTCCATTAAAAATTAAAAGGGAGCTACGGCCCTTATATAGTATCTAGTGCACGCCGTTATATAACCACTACCAGTTGTTTATAATTGTTTATAAAAATAACTGGTTATAATCAGCTGACATCAGCCAATCACTAACCTGCGTATGTGCCGGATGGAGGAAGAGGGAGGTCACCAAGGAGGCTTGGAGGCTTTGCCCCAGACCCTTCCACCTAGCAGTGGGAGCTCCTCCACATCAGCAGAGAGCTGCGGAGAAACAAAATCATGGAAGACTTCGTATATGTATAATATTTATGTCTAAAATTATATATACACACACACTTCTCCAGAAATTGCATAACATTTGTATTGCATTGGAACTCTGAAATTCTAATGCAGGAGTCTGAAGCAGGTCGTGCTATGTCAGCTCCCTGCCTCCTGGACCTTGACGTGACCTGTGGTTATTTCCGTCGCTGTTTGGATCTGAATCGGGTGCACTTGCTTGGAAAAGCCCTTACCGTGCTCTTGATTACCTGCCTCCACGCCTTATCTCTGTTGTTTTTTGGTCTGAATGAGGCACAGTTGTGTGGTCATTGTTTCTGAGCATGTGCAGTGTTCTATCATGCCAAGATACACCACGCAAACTAGCAGACACTCTGAATCTGGGTGTGCCATCATGTGTTCACACTTGCTTGCCATTGTTGAAAACATAAGCAGTCCGTGCTATAATGTTTGTTCTGCATATATACCACAGCACCCTTCCTCATAGAAAGTGGTGGCACAGAGTCACATGGCCCATCCCGTCTGCCAACCTGATTGGATCCCTTCCCTCAGCTTGTGGTGTAGAGTGCATACAAAATTTGAAGTGCTCTATGAAGGACAGAATGAAACATGGGGTTTGTCTATTATTACAGAATCTTTTCAGTTAGACGTGAAATGAAAGCCAGCCTTGTTTCTAATGAAATGTCCTGCAGAGATCCATTATTACTTAAATACACAGCACACACAAAACATATACTGTGTGATTTACAACCACTTTAATGTTGCTCTACTCAAAGCAGGTGTATCCTTTGAGCCTTGTACAGCAAGCTGCTGGAATTTCTGCCATTGTTTTGTTTGAATGAACCTGCATCATGGCAAGAAGTTTTATTTTTAAGTAAGGGAAAAC
Source organism: Limnodynastes dumerilii (assembly GCA_011038615.1). NCBI lineage: Eukaryota > Metazoa > Chordata > Amphibia > Anura > Limnodynastidae > Limnodynastes > Limnodynastes dumerilii. The sequence continues at coordinate 578,181 of WWET01000577.1, read as the reverse complement.
ATCCTGACATTTGAATGGATCGGAAGCCCCCAGAATGTCTAAATCACTTTACTTTCTTTTTCTGCTCTTTAATTTACTCATCAACACAAGAGCTGTTTTGCCTTCAGCAGCTGCACATTCAGACAGTGTTATAAATAGGATCTGGAAGAGTTCTCACAGCTGCATCCCATTTCACTGTTTAATACACAGAGACCTCCCGATATGACTTGCCAGAAATCAGCCATTTTTCATAATGAGCCTGGTAATCATCAATGGAAAAGCCACACAATTCTCTATGATTCCTGGCAACCAGGCAGCACTGTACACTACCCACATGTTTATATACTCCTGTAACATTTATTTTACTTTAATACTTATTTACGTTTATTTTTACACAATAAATTATTAACTTTGTATATATATTTTGTTGGCTTCGGTAACAGTAGTTTTATTGCCTGCTGACATGTATCAGATGAGGATTATAACCTGACGGTGTGTTTATAAATTTCTTCAAATTGCTGCTATGAAGCCGCAAACGACTTTACTTGCACCAATCCTGGCTCCTGTAAGGATATTGTATGAAAATGACTAACACAAAAGATCACGTGTGGGTTTAATCAGACTTCAGCAAAGTAAATCCAGTGGAGGGATTTTTATTTCTAAACATCATCAATTTTAATTGGGTGTGGGTCCCCGTTATGAACGCTATTTCGATAGTTCGAAACTGGCTGGTATATCGACTGCTTATGCCTCGATAAGGCATAGCAATCGATCCCCGGAGCACAGAACACAGTGCTCCGAAAGGTAAGGCAAAAAACTATCCCAACCCTTCCCCTAATTCTAACCCTCCCTTCCCCACAGCCTGACACTAACTCCACCTTCTCTCTAGCCTGACCCTAATACTCCCTTCTCTATAGCCTAACCCTAAGACCCCCCTCCCCGCAGCCTGACCCTAACCCTAAATGTCACCAGAGAGGTTACTCATCTCTCCGGAGCTGTCTGTGGCGGGTCCTGTGAAAATGAATGGGCGAGTTTGCCGATCGGCACACTCACCCATTCATTAAAAAAAATTCTAAAATGGCTTCCTATTCGAAATAGAGACAGCCGAAAAGTAACTTTCGGCTTTCTCTATTTCTGAAAGGAGGCCATCTTTGTGGGGACTGCAGCCGCTTATAATTACACGGCCATACTTAGATATGTCAAAGATTGGTTGGTGTCTGGGAATACTTATACTGATTCTTCCCTGGAAAGGGGGTTCCTCCCTGGGATAGATCTGGTGAGTGTCCTCCACCAGCATGACCAGGAAATTCCCCAGAATTGAAGGACAATACATTGCTTTGGTCCACTCATAAGGTGTGGCTTTTGATACCTTTCACTGTTTTCACCTTAATGCCCATCACTCCCTTTTCCTCCCTTTCCTTAACAACCTGGAATTGCAGAATGGTTTGGCATCTTACCCTTTCACACAGTGGCGTAGGGAAGGTCTGGTATAAGTGAGGCAGATGGTTGACACTAGTACTGGTAAACCCTATACTTTTTGGAGGGCCACAGAGTGTTTCCCATTCCTGTCCTCGCAGCAACTTGTCTATTTGCATGCACAACACTGTGCAAGCAGGGTGACATGTCTTCTCTCCTCGGAGGATATGAGAAATCATCTATACACTATGCTTGTTAACCTTTCTCAAAAAGGCAATCTCTATGAACTATAAGTTCCTGCAGATGACTGTGGAACATGAAAAAGTATTCTGGACTCTCTCGGTGGTCCTCCCTGTTCCCGGAGCTCTCATGTAGGGACATCTTGGTTGCACTTCTCTTAGTGATTTATTTTTTTTGTACTTGTCCATTACTAGTGAGACATCTAATGGCCACAGGCAGAATAACACATACCCAACACATCATTTCTAAACCATACCACTCTGTGTCCACAAAGGTATTGCTAACTTGTGTGCATAGGCATCTAATTGAAGCATCGCTGAATCTAGTGCGTTTGAGGACAGGATCTGGACACAGCCCTTTCTGTTGCATTCTGCCTTCAGCTGAGCTGTTGTAAGTAATTATACAGAGCAACATGTACGTTTTGCATTGAGTATACTAAACCTGCCTTTTCCACCATGTCAGTCCAGGCTGATGATAGGGATTTTTGAAAACCCTTGCACAGAACACACGCAGGAAAAGCAAATCATTGGTTTATGAAGCTACAGGAAAAATAGGAGCTTGTAAATATCCCAAATACAATATCAGTGAATCTTCTCAATCACTGTTTTATTACTAATTTTTGCCATTACCAGTGGAAATTTTTAACGTTTATGTACTTTAAATCATCCATTAGATACAACTTTGATGTTCTGAAGACTTCTGTTTTGTATGAGCGTAGCACTTCTAATGTAAATGTAACACACTTATTTAAATAAATTACATATGAAAGATGCAAATGTTTCATTTAAGTAAAGACGCATCATTTGTTTTTTTACCGCTCATTAAACATATTACACTGCGTTGTACATCTGGTAACCAATTATCCCCAATCACATCATTTGACTACAGCTGAAAATTCACTTTTCTTTTCTCTCGTGTACAGTTTTTTCAGCTATTTGCCTCATTTGAATGGTAGATTTGCACATGAAAATAAGGTTATCCGGCAAATGTTGCCATAACAACACTTCTATTAATGGTTAAAGGTTAAGTTGTGCTTATTACGAAACTGATCTTCCATTTCAGTAAATATAATGCATTTAATCTCTAATTAGCCATAGTGCCTCAATAGTTCCCAGACTGCAGTGCTTTTGGCTAAGACTGGTAAGTGGCCATTTCATTTTAGTTATATTTTTCCATTACACTTGTATGATAGTTTGTGTCCGGCTAATACACTGGCTACTTTAGCCTTCGCTTCAGGTTTGTCAGTATAGTTACAACTCAACCTCAAGGGTGAAAAGTTACTATAACCAGCACTGGTGCAATACCAAAGATAATATGCAGAGGTTCTAAATGCAGAAAAGCATCAGTGTTAATATTAATAGCAGCAGTCATAATAAAATATACCCAGCAGTGCTTCTATACATATTCAGGACCTTCATACTGTCAAATCAGCATTAACCTCAATAGAATGCCCAGCAATTTCTTTTAAATCCGGTAGTGGCAATAATAAAATACACAGCATTTTATATAAACCCATTTGTGCGTAATGTAAAATACATATGAACTTGGGGTAAAAAAAGAAAACTACAATTGACAGGTGTACAGGATCAAGTATAAGCAGGCATAGCGATATACAGAGATACACTACCTTATGCAGAGAGCATCCTAGTGATCACCAATCAATACAGAAAGTATCTTGGTGATCACCACCCAATACGGAGAGTATCTCTGTTACCGCCATCCAATTCAGACAAGATCTTAGGTCTCTCCAAACAAGAGGGGCTAGTGGTAGCTGCAAATGGCCTCTGGCCTATCAGGTAATTCCTTGCAAGGCCCCCTGGCAGCCAGGTATCCAGTGGTTAGCATTGACTTCAGTGTTCTCCCCAGGGTATTTTAGGCAGGTGCTCCACCTGGCAATTTTAGCTTACCACCCGGCCAGACCTGACCAAAACGTTGATTGTGATTTCCAGCTTTCAGTCTTGGTTGTGCTCCGATGGACCGTAAAGGCTTCGTTCCCAGTAGCGCAGCACCAGCGAGGCGTTTCGCAGTGGGAATGTATGTCTGGATCCCGTCAAGTATTGTTATTGCAAAGTATTACACTGCTCCCACCCAGCTGCTATTTAATACCACCCGGCTGGCAACATTTTCTGGGGTGAACACTGGACTTTTATAGTGATGCTATGAACACTAATCCTCATTATTTCCATGTATGGAATGGAGTAACCACAGCAAGCTGAGTAGCTTTATACAGACATATTATGCTCTTATAACTATTGTTTCATAACCTGTCCTGGGATCATTTCTGATGGTGGTGTGGAATGTGGGATTTTGCTATGTAGGAGGGAGAAAGCATATAAATAGTACAGTGAGGGTGTGCTAAGCACCCTCTATACCAGCCACACTTCGGCATCATCCCCATTTTACATGGCACAGAAGTTTTAAAGTAGGGGTGAGGGACACAAGTCATTGTGAGCGAAGGGAGTGACCTCCCCTCGTCTTCCTGGAAGCCTGGATCCAGTCCTTTTACTTCACAACATATGCAAAATGCTCCCTCTAACTAGGACACAGCTGCTGTAAAATATATTATATAGAGCCTGAAAGATGCAGCTCATGCAAGTATCTTCTCTATAGGCTTAAAGCTATTTTAACTGAAGTGTGAAGAGATATTTTTAGTTTCTCTTGAATTTTTATGGGCTTATACCTTTCTCCTTTGCACTCAGGTGATCCACTTGAGTACATGAAAAGCTTTATGTTCAGACTTACATTTTGCAGCCTGACCATCTCTAAAATGTTAATAGGGCCTTGAAAGTCAAATTGGCAATATATGAGACTCATGAGGGGAGCGTTCTTAGGAGATATGTTATGATCTGATGGGTTAGAGCAGGGGTTGATTTAAAGCAGAGGGAGATAACAGCGTTCATGTGGGATTTATCTTGATGTCTTTGCTGTCATCTGAAAAAGAGCTGCCTTTATTTTGCTTTTAAATATCAAACCTTAATTAGGTATCATCTGATCCTGTGAAATCTAATTTAATGTGACAAATGGTCCATTACCATGGTGATTATTTAACAGAAAATAAGTCAATTTGAAAGAGCCGTAATCTCGTGTGCTGCTAATCGAGTTTACTACGGTCTGTAACATACACTGCATCATGTTTTAACAACCTATCAATGCAAAATTGTGTTTATGTACACATTGGACCCTCTATAATACCTATGTCGTTGCATTATAGAGGTAGTATTAAAATCTGATAAATCATCGTAATAGATGGAAATAGGCGCACTTCACGACAGATATTTATATCCACAAACGAGTGACGCCCCAAGTCTTGTAAAATATAATAAATAAAGTCTCTGTCCAGACTTAATTGGTCTCACGCTTCAGTTTCCCTGATGAAAGTTATGATTAAATAACTGAAACGTCGGACCAATTAAGTCTGGACAGAGACTTTATTTACTATATTTTACAAGACTTCGAGTGACCCTCATTTGTGAACATTTATTTACAGTACTGGATACTGAGAGTTGGCACCCAAGCATATATAGACTGTTTTACCTGAGTGTGTATGTATGTATAA
>WWET01000577.1:540940-554482 GCA_011038615.1 Limnodynastes dumerilii | reverse complement strand
TATATTTTATACATTTATATACCAACACCTATATACATTATAAAATTATAGGTGTGTGTGTGTGTGTGTGCCCGTGTGCCCTGCGTGCGATTCATTTGTGACTCATGCAGTGTGGCTATGCCGGGGAGTGTGTTGCACTTGCCAGATAATGTGTCTGCTCCCTGGCACGTCTCTCCCTCTCTCTATTACCGGAAATATACAGTGTTGTGCTGTCCCCAGGCAGTGATCTGCAGAGAAGATGAAGGGGCTGCTTCTAATTTACTGGTAAGGTAATACATTTGGAGCACACCCGGTAATAAGGTGGCAGTGATAGATTGCATTGTGACAGCGGTCTCTAGAGCTCCTGGCAGCGCCCACGCATTAACTCCATCGCCCCAGCAGCCTGCAGTCAGTGAGTAAAGGTACGATCGCCTTTCTCATCAATGGCAGGGGGTGTGCTCTCCAGTCAGGACATGCTGATGTCACCGACATGAATGGAAACTAGCAGCCTATGCTGAGCATTGCTCTCCCCTCCCCCTCCACCATCTCCATCGATCCTCCAGAAAATGAGGTCAGTGTGACGGAATCACCGTCCCCTGGTGTCAGACATAATCCATATACATGAGCAGTGGATAAGCCGCAGAGCCCACGTGTCGCATTTGCGTGGGCGCAGTTTGGTGGTTCCCCCATTAAAGGGCTTGTGTGTGGATCAGAGCTGCTATACAGTAGATGGAGGGTTGTGCCATCATCATCATCCTATCTCGGTGACCCATTGCAGCCAGCCTGATGTTCTGCTTCTGTTTGCAGAATTCTTTCTTGAAACTGCAGGCCCTGGAAACTGATTTGTGTTCTGCTTTTCTGCCGACTCAGGAGGAGGTGGTACAGACTTATGTCTGCAAAGAGGCGACCAGTTCACTAGCCCACACTGTGCCAAGCGAGGCAATCAGTCATGCAGGTAAGGACTACTGATGATGTAACAACATAATAATCTGTTACCATTTTAGAACATAATAAATTTTTTTCCAGTCATCTCTAAGTGACATATTTGCTGCTGTGTAATGAATGAAGTGCTCCTGTTCCCTTGCAAGCCAAAAAACAGCCTACACACTATTCTACTTGGCTCCATCATTTGCATCCTCTGGGAGAGCTTGGGCTGTCTGAAAGGCACTGTAATGCCTGTCACTGGCAGAGTGAATAGCTCAGCATTTATTAAGACTCAAATTGCTATGGCCATCATATCTTACAACACCAATCACACTTGATTGTTGAAATTCGGTTTTTGCTGAGGGTATTGCTACCAAATGCTTCTTTTTTGCCTTTAAATTGTAAGCACTATGGAAAAACAACAATGTAAATCTAACTGTGCATGCACCTTCTCCTCTTACCACAGTGTGTGTATACTGCATAAATGAATGGAGGTTAGCTGTAAATTATTTATTTAAATTGTGATGGTAATGTTTTGTAACTTATGCAGTAATTATGTTTGTGCATAATGTTCTGTTCCCAGCTAGTATTTGTAAACATAATTAGCATTTTTATTCCAGGTTTAGTTTATGATATTTTAACTAAATAGATGGTACATATCCCTACTTACCGGTAATATTTTTATGGAACCTGTGTAATAAAATGAAGATACTGAATGATTACTTGCATTTCCGTGAATTAGGTCTGGTAAAAATAATATAAAAATGTGAATTTGTTTTGTAGATCAGCCAAACTCTGTCAAAATATAAACATTTTCTTATTTAACAACCTATTTTAGATTAAGAGAGACACCATTTTAATTCAATTTGCAATGTCTGCTACAAGTTACAAAAACATAGCTTTTTAAGTTGTGTGTCAAAATTTACAGCATGGGAGTTAGTGGGGCAGCCATTAATCTAGTTTTGAAAGGTATTTGCTAAGCATTTAATAAACTATTGATAATCACGTTGACCAAGCTCAAGATATCGACTAGTTAACTTATCAATTATAGCAGGAATTAATGAAATGATTCAGAAATTTAGCAATAATTATTCAATGTAGTTCCATTCTTCTTGTTTTAGTAATAAGGACTCAATATTCAAAGCTTATAGATCATTTCTTTTAATACAGCTTGCTAAAATTATTTCAAGGGTGTTACAATGATCTGACATAGCTGGAATAATTATACTTCACTAAATATATCCACCATGCACTCTTTCATTGTTCTGCCGCAGGTTGCCATGTTACGAGGGAGGAGCTTCTTCGTAATTAGACTTACTGCGTTACAGGATTACTTTGCAAAGTGTACTATGTTGATTTGTTGATTCATAGGGCTCATATTGCTGAATTCTTATTAGGACACTGCCCTGCCCTAATGATGTGAAGGAGCGTCTATAGTGTTTCAAGTTAATAATTTGCTAAAAGACAGGTGAACACAGGAAAATGCATTTAAGCATCTTAGTCTGCATCTGGGTACTGCAGTTTTCAGTTAACTTTTCCTTTGATTATGATATAATTGTAATATGTGTTTGATAATGATATGCCCCCTCCTCCTCTGAGCTGTTGATGAGATGTTAAATACATTGGGACTGATCAAGAGCTACATTTACACATTTTTTAGGGGCTAATGTAAACATAATGATTACCATTTTGAACTGCAAGGGGGGGGGGGAAATATTTAAATAGTTAAAGTGGAATTAAGCTGGCCAGACACTATCACTAATTATCGGGTGATCGGGCAAATAATCGCTCTAGTGTGTGGCCCAGATCAATTTTTGAACCACCAAATAAACGCACCAGAAACACTCTGGTGCGATTATTTGATCTTTCAACATGTTTGCTTTAAATTGGTAGAAAGCTCCTGGTATTTTAATGGAGCCAATCAGCAAGCTGAATGGCTCACTATTCTTCAAAGCTGCTGCTGTATATCTATGTTTAAAGCTGCTCTGACACCTTTTGAAGGTATATTTCAAAGCAGCAGCAGTTATTGCTGGGAGTAGTATAGACAGGGATCAGTCGACACAGCGCAGCTTCAGCTGATTCTTGTCTGTATTACTGCCTGCAATAGCTGCTGCTGTATATCTATGTACTATGCTGTTCTAACACCTTTGATAGCTTCAGAGCTGTTAGAGCATATTACATATATATACACAGCAGCGGCTATTGCAGGCAGTAGTACAGACAGCTCCCTGTCTGTACTACTCCTTGCAATAACCTCTGTTGTGTATATATATATATGTACTATGCTGCTCTGACTGATTGGATGGTATCAAAGCTGTCCGAGCATCATAACTAGCCCTGACTCCCATCAGTCCCAGCAGAGGAGGTGTATGGTGCCGATAACTGGATAGCGGGAAATCGTCCTGTTTATCGGCCCACCCCCTGCTGGGACCGATAATCGTCCTAGTGTATGCCCAGCTTTAGAATTGGGAGGTGAAGTTCTTAGCTCAACTCTGATTTATAGATTAAACAGAAAACTATGCAGTATCTGAGTTCTTTGTGTAAAAGTAAAGTATTTTCCCTGAATGCAAAAGAATGAAAATGAATTGGCACCCCTTACATTACAAAATGGTTTATCCGATCTGTACACTTGCACCTGTTTTGCCCTTACTCCCAAACTCTGGATCAGCCCCACTGACATTTGAAAAGTTCACATAATGAAAGTGAATGTGTCCTATTGTTAGTGATCCTCTTATTCTTCTAATATGAGCCTAATAGATCAGATCCAGAAGCCTCGGCAACAGAGACTAACATACGGAGTTTGCAATCCTAATTTCCGTATGCACACCTGTTCCTCTCCCCTCGCATATACGTACCTTTTACGCTTGCAGAATCATCCCTTAAAGTTTCCACATTCGGAAGGCCATGTACAGAATGAAGGATCGTACATAAGGGCTTTGGAACACCCTTAATGTACGATTTCCATACATGCCCACCCAACATGCGAATTCGTATGATTGGTGAATGGATCCCACCTTACCTTCAGAAACTGAATTTCGCACGGAACACAGCATCGATCAGCTGCATTTTGATGTGGAATTCATCGTACTGCATCTAATCTGTTGTATCTTTTTAATTCATTACATTTTTTGTGTTGAAGGAGGAATACAATGAAATAAAAAGCATAGCAGTAAAGGAGGAGACGTAATAAAATATTTAATTCCAATTATTTAGCATATTTATGTATATATTTCTCTGATCATTCTTTCAGTATGGTATCCATGTGGCATTCAGGCAGTATAACACGTGGTATTGCTTGTGCAGTAATGTAATATTACGGTTCTGAGAATTATGTGAATACACGTAACCCTGTTCCTGTAATTACAGAACCTTTGGTGCATCGAGAGTCTCAGGTTGACACAGAGCTTGGGGTCGATGACACTCGTAGCTTTGGGACCAGCCGGCTGCTGTTCCATATTACTGATGGCGATAATCCATTGCTCTCCCCACGCTGTTCTATCTTCAGTCAAAGTCAAAGATTTAACTTGGATCCAGAGTCTGCCCCATCCCCACCCAGTGCTCAGCAGTTTATGATGTAAGTCATTTTCCACGTCATAATGATATTCATTTTTACTGTTTTAGTGTTGCAGAAAGGTTTATTTACATTTTTGTTTACTAATTCCTGCCAATGCAGGTTTTCAATTAATCTAATATTTGTTTATTCATAGTAGGTAGATCTCCTAATAAGTGTGGCTATAATCATTTCAGTTGTTCTAGATCGTGACACATGTTGCAAAATTATATAATAATAATAATCACATCACGTGACCTGCGATCCCCGAAGCTAAATTTGCAACCATTCGTATACTGACCTTGACAAGAGTAAGGACTTCAGTCATATTGAAAACATTGCACCCGATCCAGATCTGCATGCATTTTCCGTACGTGTGCTTTCCTGTTCACGCCCCTCTCTTTTGCATATATGCGTCCAGAACCCTACTTTAACTTCTTTGCACAGATCTGCGTCTGTGTCCGTACACCCCCCCCGGAGCCTATCCTGGCATGCGGAAGAAAAGTGACGCACCACCTCCCCTTTGGATCTCAGATCCGCAAGTGTAACATCTGGCGTGCACATGCTCAGTTGTTTCTTTTTAGGGGACTTACACAAGAGGCTTACCTAAGTCCCCTGTCTTTCTTAAATTAGGAACAGGCCCATTGTAACAAAATAGACTATGGGTTAGGCAGAACAGTATAAATAGTAAACCTACCCACCCTAACTTGGTTACTACTATACTTTTCCATGTAAATGTTAAATAACTTGTTCTTCAATGCAAGACATCCATATAACAATGTTAATGTCCTACTTACTCTTCTTTCATTCTTAAAGGCCAAGGAGCTCATCAAGAGGGAACTGTGCAGATCCAAAAGAACCCCTAACTGTCATTCAACTTACCAAACAAATACAGAACCTCAAGAAGAAGATCCGGAAGTTTGAAGATAAATTTGAGCTGGAAAGAAATTATCGTGTGAGTAGAATCCTTATTCCCTAATGAATATGAATAATATTACAATATTGTGTAAGCTCCCAACATATGTGTGATCTATTAGAAGAAACAGGAAAACCTTTTATCAAAGCAAGAATGCCAAAATGTATTGTCATTTTTGTAGGGTGTCTCTGATTACCATTTGCTGTAAAACTAGAATAGTTCTTTTTGGCCTTTAATGCAAAAAATCAATTCAGAAATTTTAGTATCCACTATCAAAGCAATTCTTTTGTGTCTTTGTATCTTTACTTCATGTATTGTTGTGTTTTTTTTTTTTTGTTTTTTTTTATAATTATACAAATAGAAGATGATTTGCATTTTCTTATTTTTAGCGTTACTCCACTTGTTGTCTTGATTCATCATATGTTTAATTTTAATTCATTGTTTGGTTTGTTCTTTTCTAAAGCCGTCTCACAGTGATAAGACTTCCAACCTTGAATGTTTCAAATGGATGAATGACTTGGCAAAGGCTCGCAAACAACTAAAAGGTATACTTTGAAACTTTCAAGTATATGAAAATATTTTATTAAATCTTTGCCATACATTTTCAGTGAACAAATTAAAAATTAGAATTGAATGGAATGGCCATAGGTGTTTGGTCAATGCAATGGACACTGCAAATGTGGATAGACAGACTTCTGAATTGTGTTCATTCTCTGTAGAAAGTGTGAGGAGGAGGGTGGTAAAATTGTGATTTGGTCACCATGGAAACTGGATTTCCAGGCTACCAAAGGGTATAAATACACCCCAATGACAGCAGAGCTGTCATTAGCGTCGAGATGTCCTGTGGTGCAGGACATGTGTTGCGTCGGTCCATAGGGTTTTTTATTTTTAAGACCTCCCCACGGATTAAAAGCTTAGAAGATGGGATCCCATTCAAGATGGTAAGTACCGCTTTTTAATTATTATTTTTATGCTATTTTTTTTAATCATGTATTTTTTTACATAATTCAATTAAAAGTTACAATAGCTAGCTTCTAATTTGAATAACTGATAGATCCAATGCAGACAACCTCTTAGCCTACTACCTACTGTAGTTGTTGCTGTTACATTCATGTCCCTGAGGGACTAATTGTGTTGAATAGCTTTCTGCTGTCCCTGAAAAAGACATATACCTGTGAACCTAAAGGAAATCCCATGCTGCATTGTATTTGCTGGGAGTTCTACTTACTATGTTAATGAATGACATTGTGTTATCCTAGTGGAGGGCCTGAATTATACATGTTCTGGCTCACTTGCTGTACTAGTTAGAACTGTTGAAAGGCCAGATGTTTTCATCAGCAGAACCCTCCTCAGCTTTGATTAAAGTTACGAACCGTTTGTGGTGTTACACCAACAGATAAGACGTTACAGATCCACATAATGCAAACAATACTCGCTTCTTTTGCATCTATGGAGCCCACCAAAAGTAAAGTTGTAGAGAGCTGGAAACCACTGGTCCTAATTACGAATTCCATGGTCCTAATACAGCCATCTATGGCATAGAATCCTAAAATGCTAAATCATTTCCACACATTGAATAATCTCATGGTGAAATTTAATAGACCTAGGCATTACTGTATTTTTAATTTTTTGTTTCCATTAAATGTTTAAAGAATAAAGACATCTATCAAAAATGTGTATAACAGAATTTCCACAAAGGTTACACAATATTTGCTCTACAACGCACATATATTGCTAATAAACCTTAATTATCATAGAGCTAAAGCTGAAGTTATCTGAAGACCAAAATGTTCAAAGAGCCTCGCAAAGTGTGGATGAAGAAAGACAAGCGTCATCCATGACGGTGGACCAACACGGGGCCACCAGCTCTACATTGTCATCTGTAGAGGAGACTGTTGAAACTGTATGGAAAAGACTAAAGGAGAAGAGGCAGTTACTTAACCTTCCGGAACATATAAAGGTAGGTTATAGTAATTGAAGTAAAAGTTGGGATTGTTATCCTTGTGGGGTTGCTTTCAATTCGCTTCTGTGAACAATTCATGTCCATTTTATTATTGTCTTAAGTAGGTAGACCACTCAGTGTCTGAATTTAATGTACCCCAAGAAACAATATTGCTGTGAGCACCCACTGTTAATTTAAAGAAGAAAGGGCCTGATTCAGACTTAATAAGGTGCTTCAAATAAGAGAGGAAAGTTACTCCTGGGCGAAACCATGTTGATTGCAGGGGAGTCATATTTCATCTGTTGCAAACAGTATTAGAGTTGAGAGGTGGCATTTCCCAGCCCAAGTTTAAATAACAGTGTGATAGTAAAGCTGGTCAGTATCTGTGTGCAGTAAGCAATTCAAAGATATATCTCTGCATGCAAAGAATACAATTAACTTGACTTCCCCTGCAATCAACATGGTTTAGCCCAGGAGTGACTTTCCTCTCCTATTTTAAGAACCTTAAGTCTGAATCAGGCCCAAAGACCCTAAAACAGTGGGGCACATATAGCATCCCAAATGTCTAAATTACCCACTGAGACTGTTTTATAAAAGATAAAAAAAATGCTTTTGTATGTAGCTGGTATTTTGCACTGTCCAAATGTATTACAGTTCCTGCACTGGGCCAGATGCATTGCATAGAGCAGGTGTTCTGGATATTGTATGAAAATCACCAATATTAATCTTGGCAACTTCCTGCAGTAAATGCATGTATGTTGTAGAGCCTTACAATTCTCTAAATTTATATAAATTCTAGAACCCCTCCTAACTGTGCTAATAACTTTTTTAAATAGGATATGACAAAAAAGCAAATGCATCTGGAAAAAATGAGTCTCCAGAAATGCCTACTGTATTTTGAAAATATTCATGGACGACCAGTAAGTATATTATTGGTAATGTTAGATGTAGCTGTAGTGGCTTTACCTATCTTACATGTTTTACTAACAACCCCTCTGTTATTAAATATGTTTGTTGCATTTGTACATGTTCATAATATTGTATATAATGTGTGTCTATATCTAAAATGTTGTCATTACTGACCTTTTTGTGTTATATTTTAAATATTTGATTGATTTTAAGCAACACTTATTTATATTTAGGTTGGTGATGGTTTTGCATTGGAAACCTTCAGTGACTCCTTTGTAAACTGAAATGGGATTTCCATATCATTGAATATGATTTTAATGCACTTATACACCCGCCATCTTAATAACCAAGGAACGTCATAACACCGTTCCATGACCTCTTTTAGTTGGGATGCCTTAAAACGATAAACTATAATTACCTCTAGTGGCTCTCTGCAAAACATAGGGGCCTTTAGGATCAGGATTTGGGGTTTATGAGCATTTAATAATAGAGATTATAAAAAAAAATACCAAAATCAGATTTATATAAATAATGAACATGCACTTGTGTAAGGTTTAGGAAAAGGTCAGGGCTATATAGTTTATATATTTTTATTATTGGAGTCTAAGTGGTGTCTTTTCTTCTGCACATGTTGGCACCTTATATACTTAATATCTGGCATTCTATCAATATATGTGACCCCACTTTCTGAGCCTACATCTTGTCTCTGCTTTGGCATCCAAATGGGAAGTGAAAGCAATCTATCTACAGTAAGATGTTTCAGACCAATGCCTGGATTATTTTACATTCAGCCTGTGTCTGGCTGGCTGGCTGGTTTTCTGCCACCTTATGTTCAACATTTGTAAAGTCCATACAAATTTGTTCAGGGAATTGTAAACACGGCTGATGAGATTTAGAGTGTCAATAGATCTCGTAGATGGTTTTTTGTGTCGCTTCCATATCTGGATGTACTACAGAATGTGGTAGCATTTAATTTAAAAATGTACAGACTCTTCTCTTAGAAGTACAGACTCTTAGAAGTCTGTTTTGAGAACTGGAACTTGAGAACCAAGTTTGTGAAATAGTATATTAATTTCTATAAAAAAAATATTCAATTATTTTATTAAATGCAGTTTAATATATTCTGAAACCAGCAGTATTACTTACATTTTTCCTATGTCCATTCCTTGGCAACATGTCCTGGCCATCATCAGTAGCCAATGTTGACTAAACATGTCCTACTTTCTGTGCTACTTTGTGTTCACATTAAATGTTTAGGCTGTTCATATAAAAGGAAAAAAACACCTGTCTGCTCAGCCAATTGCAAGAAGGTTCCAAGGCACCTTGTTTATGATTGGCTAAAAAAACTGTCCTACTGTTTTCTCTCTGTTTCCATTGGAAAGTTTTGCCAAGCCAATGTAATAGATAAAATGACCAACGTTGCACAGTATAGTATAGTAAATTTTCCTAATTACTGAAAAGAAATATCATTAGAATTTGAGGGATGCATTGTTTCAAACAATGGTAAATCTGGCTGATTAAAATTATGAAAAAAAATTACCCTTGATAAGTTAATATCTATTGAATCACACAAATAGTAGCCAAGAAGAGCACAGCCAAAGTAATTATACTGATATGAGCCTAACATAATAAAGTACATTTAATATTACATTTCAGTACTCAGATTTAGGGATTTAGTTGTTTACATCATGCTTTAATGTTGTACTATATTAAGTAGGGTTATGAAATGACCACTAAGTCATAAAAAGGAGATATTATGTCACTATACACTAATTACAGGCATTTAACCTACATGGGAATTGGCTGTCAGGTAGTGTTTTCATTTTAATAGACCCAATTGTAATGTTCTCTGACACTGTGAAAATACTTTTGTGGGTGTGTCAACCGGATTTGGATAGTTTTACAAGCAAATAAGATACCTATGATGTTTGTTATTGCCAAAGAATAATTGGCCAAATACTTTTCTTCTTTTGTAATAAACATTTTTTTTGCACTAGTAATTGTGTAATTAGATATATGTGCTCTGCAGATTGTAATGTCTGTACCCCTCTTTACTCTGTGACTACCATTGACGTGGTCATTTAATTCTAATAAATAAATATATATATATATTGTTTACTACTACTAATAATAATAGGATGCTTGTTTAAGTATGCATTTTAATCATTGGGATTCTGAGGCAAACAGAATTTAGTTTTCCAAAGACAATGCAAAAGGGCAACAAAAAAAGCCTTATTTTTCGAATGATTTTAATTTTGAATTAATATATTACATCTATGCGTAGGGTTGTAATAGTTTATTATTTCTATGTGTAGGCTTTTCCAAGATCCAGCTTTATACAAAGTAACCAATGTTACAGATTGTATCCGTTTATTTAGTGCTTTGTCCCAGTACAAACCTGTCATTGTTTTATTCTTAAGTATATATCTGTGCTTTGCTGTTGCTCATTTCTTAATCTTCTGCTGGAAGAAGCTGTTGGATTGAGTGTACATTAGTTACTAGCTCTGGTTATTGACCAGCATTCAAAAGCTATGCAGTATATTTCATATTGCATTGGTACCGAAGGAGATTCAAATGTAATAACTGAGGACCGGGTTCAGATTTAAGAAGCTTTTCCGTGCGTTGGTAATAGATCTGTACGTTAATACAAAATAAGTACATTTTGCAAAAGTAATGAATTTCGGAACACTTCCATGTTGTGAAAGCAACCTTATTAGCGCACGTATATATGACTGAAGCGAAATTTTCGCAAATACAACTACAAATCTGCTACATTACCACGCCCATTTTTTGCTATTTACATTCCGACTGACGACATTCCGACCATTTATGTTCGCACGCATTTTATGTCATATGGAATTTACTTACGCATCATTCCAATTACACTTCGTAACTCCGTGGTCTATGCATGCGCGCTAAATAAAAATCACCCCACTTACGCATTTTGCGTGCGTAAATTACTAGACGTTCTTAATTCTGAATACAGTCCTTTATTAGGACAGTCTGTTACCAGGCAATATAGAATAAAATAAACAATAAAATCATACGAATAGCTATGAATGCTAGATATTTAAATGTACAATCACCATGTACATTTTCCGACAGACTTCTAAGAGTTTACTTTTGTGAAGACCACTTGTAGATCTGGAATTAAAATGTGTCTCTAGACTTTGACAGAAGCCCTGACACTGGGACAATAAAATGATGTATCCATGGTTATATCTAAAGGCACTAGTTGAAATTTATTAAAGGCTGTGCATCATTCAGTTGAAGATTGCATGTGAATTTACTGGGATGCTTATGCATAATCTCAGTGTCTCCATTTTGTCTGTAGCTGCTTAATAAGCAGCTACAGACAAATAAGAGAAAGGGCTTCCATAATATTGAGGCACTATTTAAGTGACAACTTGCTGTGCTGAAATGCATGGATACAGAATTAGTGTTGTTATGGTAACTGCAATAACTATGTAAACCATTTTATCTATCTGATGTCCCAGCAGTCCCCTGTAGTTTAGTACCCTGGTAATAATTAACGTTAGCAAGCTACAGAAAAGAGCTTTTTAACCTTATTAAAAATCATTTTGTAGCTGGATTTTTCTGCAGCAACTTGACACTGTCCAGCAAAGTATACCCATTATTATAATTATGCCTTGTGTTTGTCTGATGTGTTTAATAAGCATTCATGTTGTATAGAATGAATGTATGCCAGTGTTAATGGTCTTTAATGGCAATGTATTGTTATGTAAAGTTTGCCTGCGTCACTGTAATAAGAAGGAAAGTACTCCGAGGGCTCCTGTCTTCCATAAGTAAAAATGTGATCTCTATTTTAGGTAACAAAACAAGAAAGGAGTCTTATGAAACCTTTATATGACCGATATCGAATTATAAAGCAACTGTTGTCTACTGCATCTTTGATTCCAACAATTGTAAGTCCTTTCTTCTTTATATGTGCTCTTTCTGCATATTTATTACATAATAGTGGGTGTTGTGAAGGTGCCTTAAAAAAAACCAAAAAACATTTTATTTTGTTTTTCAACTACTGTATGAAAATGAATTTGTCTTAAACTATCCATTCTTTTCATGGCAGACATTTGCTACAATTGTAGCAAACAAGATTTAAGCTGCGTTTATTGCGACTAATTTTGGGCTAAATCCAGAATTAGTAAGGGAAGCCGGCGTATGCACGCGGGTTGTGTAAGTCAACTGCTCATGTGCAGCGCAAGGGCTTCCGCATAGGAACGCAACTGACCGATGTTGCGTTTCAGTGCGGCATTGGCACAGGATCCGTAATGCACATCGTATGGGAAAGGTTTCGCAACCTTTTATGCTTCTTTTCATAAGTGGCCGGAACACTGAAGGTAGAGTTTTGAATGCAGAAGGGCCGTACATGTGAGGGGGTTTGCTCCCATATCACACATACGGAATATGCCATCAAGAACGCTAGTGTATTTACGCTTAACGCTTGATCCATTCAATTATGTAGGTTTGAAACACTATTCAGGTTGTCCCGGAAGAAATGTGTTTTTTATTTATAAAATATAGATGGATAAATAGACATATATTGACTTAAAACCAGTGTCACTTAAATCTATTCTTCATAACTACTATATCTTCCAAAATGCAAATAATAATTTATAGAACACTTTTTCCTGCGCTCAGTCCGGTTCACCAGGGCTGTCAGAGTTTCTGGGCTGCTTGTAGCCTGCTGGCTCTTCTTCTCTTAGAAACTATACCTCTGTGTGTTTCAAACCTGTCACAGAAGCACAGTGCACCTGATGTGATGACTGTAGGGCCACTGCGCTCATGGGAGAAAAGTCAGAGGCTCCGCAATTGAACCTCTCTCATTCAGTAGGACAGCAGTCAAAATCTATAGCATCAGAACCTCTGACCTGGGAAAGGTTTCAGCCTACCCCTGCTGCCAGGCCTGGTCACAAGTGCTTTTTGGTTCTACCAACAGACTGTTGTGAGCACAGCGAGACAGCGGTTATAAGTGGAATACTTTTGTGTTTATGGTACTATTATGTGTGTAGTGTTTTAAAGCTTTCAGAACTGATATTATTTAGTATAACGCAGATGATTGCTCAACATTTGCCAGGTACTATAACCCCTAAGTGTATGACTATATCTGTAATGCACACATTGTAACATTTCAGTATACTATACAAAGCCCTCAACATATCTATCAGGGTCGGCGGAACCCGGTAAGCGTCTCCCCGCTCTTGAGACTGGTAGGCAGCTCATACAGAAGGTTCCTGCATGAGCGGCTGATGTCAGCTGCTCTGTGTAACTGCCTCAGGCGCTCATACAGGAACTTCCTGTATG
>WWET01000577.1:485542-527117 GCA_011038615.1 Limnodynastes dumerilii | reverse complement strand
ACATATATACACATATATATATACACATATATACACTCACAAATATTTACACACACAAATGTACACAAACTTAAAAAACAATTACATAAACTGATATAAACTGTAAAATTGATGCTTATGTATGAATTAATTTTCAAACTGAAAATTATAATAAAAAAACAAACAATAATATTGAGACCATTAAGAGCCATTATTTAGGGCTAGTGCATCAAATTGACTGGTAATGTATATGGAACTAATTAGCTTTTTAAATCCTCTTTCCATACTTTATATACAGCAGTGGCTGAAGTGGAAATTTAGAAGTGGCAGTATGGATATTTAGAAATAATATAAGTGAATGGAGATTTACAGCTTTTCAATGAAATCAGTGTGAGAAGTCACATTATGGCATACCCCCGTATACCCCCTCACTTTGAGCCCTGATATATAGTAGGTCCCATAACGGCAAAGAGCCAAACATTTATATATGATTGTATGTATTGACTGGATTTTAATTAAAAAGAACAGTAAGTATAGCAAAAGGTGAATATTCATTTTGTGAGGCTAACTAATATAACAAAACATAAAATACATAAATTCTAGAAATGTAAACCAAATTATGTAAAGAGGCAGATAGCATAAATGGGTGATGTATTCTAGAATTCTAATAAAACTGGTATTTGAGAACTGTGGAACTTGACAAACCTGCTTAGAAAAAAAAATCTCTTATTTTAACATTAACATAAATATGTTCCACTTCATATGAGAATCTATTCAGTGAGCAACAGCTGCCTAAGTGCTGCATGCATCTGGTTGACAGCTGAATCGGATTTATATGCTAGGATATAAACATACCACAAAAGGGACACATTTGTTTCCATGGGAGCACAGCAGTTCTTAGGTGGAAAAAGCAGCTTTCAAAAACTTTACTGGCCAGCATCCATAGTTTAGAAATGTACCTTTAGAATTACATTTACATTTACATGTGGACAGTATTGAAAACATAGACAGCTAAGTGTTTGAAGTAAATTTATCAAACACCTCTACTTTTCTCTAAGCAGGTCCATAGAAATCAATTAGATTCTAGGGGCCAGATTTACTAAGCTGCAGGTTTGGAAAAGTGGAGATGTTGTCTATAGCAACCAATCAGATTCTAGCTCTCTCTTTCATATTACATACTACAGAATCTCAGCTAAAATCTGATTGGTTACTATGGGCATCATCTCCACTTTTCCAAACCCGTAGCTTAGTAAATTTGGCCCTAGGTCTCATTTACCCAGGACATGCCAGAAAATAATAGCTAGAATCTAACTGGTTGCTATTCATAACCTCTCTACTTTTCTCTCAGTAAAGATGTATGATAAATCTACCACTTACAAACACTGGCCCAGATCCAGAACAACGGTTGTGAGCGAATTTACGCGTGGCGGAGAAATAAAATCGACTTTTGGCACCATAGAAAATACGCTCAGTAACGTAGCGTAATTGTGAACGTATGGGCCATTCACGTATGTGTCACGTAAGTATTTACGTGTGGGCGTGCCAATTTTACTTGAGTCCAAAATACGGCTGAAATACGTTAAGGAGGCGGGGGTTTGTATTTAAAGTGTACAGTATGGGCGTGCTTAGCTGCGTAAATACGTGTTGCCCATACGTACGTGTGCGGATCACTGCGGTTACGTTGGCAAAAGTTAAGGTAGGGTTTGGAAAGCGTATCTTGACAAAATACCTGTGTGCCTAGGGGAGTGAATACACACACGAAAATATGCTACGCGAATAAACGTACGGCAAACGTAGTTCTGGATCTACCCCACTGTTATTATTATTATCGTTCTATTATTATTACACTCTTTAATTCTCACCTGCAGTGCAGAATTCAATAATCTCACTCCACTCGGACACAACATAGTCTCCATCCACCTGCTTTGATGCTGTCTGGACAGCTACGGTGTACTCGGTCCTTGGGCTCAAAAACCAGTGTCCACGAACTGTCATTGGCAGTGGTACCGCTTTTGCTACCAGCTTAGTAGGAACATCCTAAAGGAGAAAGAAAGCACAGAGGCCAAACAGGGTCACTAACAAAAGAAAAATATTTCTTGTGTTTTATGTATTTTGAGAGTTTTTAAAAACTAAGTACCATGGGCCTGATCCAGACTTAAGGTCCTTTTATGTATGCAAGTGTACCTGAGTTACACACTACTAAGCATAATGCCCTTCCCCTGGCACGTACATAATTTAGCTGACTTACGTGTTCAGAATCCTGCCTTAACCTATCCTTGCGTATCTCTGTGTGTATGTAAAACCTTGTCATACGTGACCTAACCCAGCCTATACTGTACAATTTATATGCCTCCCTCCGCTCACAATGTATACCTTTGGCTCGCTCTATGGTCCGGAGTTACGTATGATCAGAGTTACGAGGAGTAACATCTGCAGCACGCATGTGCTGTGAGTTCTCACAGCCATTTTTACACATGCCATGTAAGTAAGTCTGGATCAGGCCCTATATGCCTAAAGAAGATAGGGACTGTAAAGTAAGTGGGACAGGCACATAACTATAGGGGGTGCAAGGGGTGCGGCTGCTGGAGAGGGGCCCAGGGCCGCCATCAGTGAGGGACAGCCTGGACTGCCTGCAGCTGATAGGGGCCCGCCATCATTACAGGTCCAATGCACAATTTCCCTGTGCACCGGCCAGATGGTAACGCATGTCTGCAGGGCCCTGCCCACGTGACGTCTCCAATTATGTCACAGGGGTGGGAACCCACTGGTGTGTCCTGGGCCCCATAAATTCTGGAGGGGGCCCCCCTGCACAGTAAGCAAGCTGTAAGAGGTTGACAGCTTAAAGCTGCATTCAGCATTCCCTGTATGAGTGCGGAGCACTGTATATAAATGCATTGTAATAAATAAATAGCTGAGCTGCCAAAACACTTTCCTGTTTCATACTAGAAAATGTCAGATAGAATCTGATTGATTGCTATAGGCAATATACTAAGATCTGGCCCCATGCCTAGGGTCACCAAGAGGGGAGGATACTAATTACCCAGGCCCTGACCTGATGGGAGATGGGTATGTGCCTGAACATATGCTCATTTCAATAAAAAAAAATGTCCTTCCGTTTTTTTTTATCCCAAAAATTGTTCATTTATTTAGTAAAAGTCCAGAGGTGTTTAGGGGAAGGGGGTTGTGGTGGTCATAGTTGGCAGCACCTGCTAAGCATGCATTCAAGGAGGCACAGCCATGTCCCCAATGGGTTGACTACATCAACAGTGTAGAAGCCCCAAGAAGTTGCTGTACCGGGGCCCAGAATTCCTCTTGACGGCCCTGCTCATGACTCAATAGATCAGAGCTGTTTTGACGGCATGAGGGGAACGTACATAATATTAGGAATGCAGCTTTACTGTTATGACTGATTGGTGTATGCTTCAATGCAATCCTTTTTTCCCCAGTTTATTTTGTCAATTTAAATGTGCTGGCGCCAAGCGAATGATCAGATTAAAATGATAGCAATGTATGATGGTTAAATGACAATAAATTGCATAAACATGCATCGCTATATGTCCTCCATCTCTCGCTACATACACAATTGCCCCTTTGAGAAGCATAGAGTTCCAGATCTTTCACATCAGTTATCATTATTCTCTTCATTTAAAACCTTTATTTCCATTTCCAATTAGGCGGAAAGCATTAATGCATTTTGTTGCATTTACTACAATCATAGAATATTATTTCAAGGGAGTTGATATGAAAGCATTGCCTGTAAAAGGCAGCAGTGGGGTTTAAAGCCACCAGTTTGTTCCTAGCCCAGATATTACACATGAAGTAGTCTGTCCCAGGACACACGTTTAATTGTCAGCCGCTAAACTGTGAATTGGGAAATCTCTTTGGATGAAACACATTTTAATGAGTTACTTGAAAAACAGAATATTCCCTTCAACTTTCTTATAGCAGTTAACTTTTTTTTTTCAAGCAATTAATCCAGCAGGCATTATTATACAGACATTTAGGCTTCATTCTGTGCTGTTAATGAGGCAGTTCTGGGTCATTACTCTATTTGCTGATGGGTAGCAGAGCTTAAGAGCTTTAGGGTATGATATGCAAATTATTCAAGAAAATTCAAATGTTCCAAATGCTGTCACTTTGTTATTAAAAGAAAAGCATCACCTCAATTAAAATGTGCTAGAACGGAGGGCTCTCCTACTGCTGGTGCCTAAGGGAAGCAGGTAATGGGACTTGCAAATAAGGATGTCAAGACTCTGGTTTTACCATGTTAAGATAATTGGAGTATGATTATAACTGGTAACATTCTTATTCTCAGTAATCTTAGACCTGGCAGGACTAGATAAGCTCTGAAGACCAGGACCTCTCTGAAATGGAAGCCAACACAGAGGCATCTGACAAGGACAAATATCCTTCCTCACATAGATCAAGAAGGATCCTCAGGAGACTGATACAGGAGTAAAATATATATATATAATAGAATATATAGAAATGTTTTTGTTGAGTTTATGAGACAGGTTTGGAGTCAGTGTTGGAGGCATTGGACAGTATCCTCTGTGTGTTATTCCTACTAGCTGCTGGTTTCCATACATGTGCAGTATGGGGACTCCCTTTTTTCAGGCATTTACTTTGAGAAGTATTAGTGCATGTCCTCTAACTGGATGTGGGTCCCCGCAAAGAATGGCCCTATTTCGATACGGCTGTTCTCTCCCAGCTAGTTTCGATCTGGCTGGGATATCGATTGCTTATGCCTCAAAGAGGCATAGCAATCAATCCCCAGAGCACCGAACACAGTGCTCTGAAAGGTGAGTGGCTAAACTAACCCCAACCCTTCCCCTAATTCTAACCCTACCCCTCCCCTTCCATTACTCTATCCCTTACCCTCCCTTCCCCGCAGCCTGACCCTAAAACTCAATCTCCCTAGCCTAACCCTAATACTTCCTTCTCTAAAGCCTAACCTTAAGACCCCCCCCCCTCCCCGCAGACTGACCCTAACCCTCTCCTTCTATGGTCCTAACCCTAACCCTCCCTTCCTAAGCGCCTAACGCCCCCTAACACTAAAATGCCCTGGAGAAGTTACTGGCCCACTCCGGAGCTGTCAGCGGCGGGTGCATCGAGTCCTCTGCGAAAATGAATGGGCGAGTATGCTGATCGGCACAATCACCCATTCATAAAAAAAATATTTCGTATTTGAAATAGAGACAGCCGAAAAGTAATATTTGGCTGTCTCTAATTTGGCCTGGAGACTCCATCGGCCTGGAGACTGCAACCGCCTCCAACTGCACCTATTTAGCAGACACAGTGCTTTTTGTAATGGTCTGTACCGGCTAAAAGTGCTCCTGTACCAGATTCTGACCCAGCAGTTCCCTCCCCCTATACTCACCTTCCAGTCCTGCAGCATCTGATCACTATAGCAGTGATGCAGGGACAGACTCCTACATCTCAGCTCTGCTACAGTGACAGGACCCTCTCCTGTGAATTTTCAGCTTATATGATAAGGTGTAAAATTAGACTTTACACTTTATAATTCAATTAGAGCAGATTAGAGCCACGCACCTTCACTATACAAACCATGCCCCCTTAACAGACACGCCCCCCAGGTGTACCTATTTTCCATAAAAAAATGTTGGCGGATATGCAAGTGTAAGTATGGATAAGATGACTCTATCCATTAGGTACAAAATATTCTGGTCCTGAGTTTCCAAGTGTTGCACTTACCTGGTTCTAAGGACTTAACTGATATTTGAAAAATATTTTCTCTTCAATTACTGTGGTTACAATAGTAACCTGACAGTTGGGAACTCAAGTGCAGAGCATTTTATGACTGAAAGCTGGACTGACCAATTACCATGCAGTATTCTCCCCTCTCTTCCCTCTTCTGAGGACCAGTCATTCAACAACTAAAACGGCCGATTAAATTAGCCGCAATGACAGGAAAAAGCTTGTGGAGCGCTTTTTCCCGTCATATATGGTACGAAAACGAAGCAAATTTTTATGCGTGTGTGTTTGTGGGGTTTTTTGTTTATTATACATGGCCTAGTGTATTTAGCTGTACAGTTTAAGAACCAGGTAAAGTTAGATAAAATCATGGTGTCATATTTGAGTTGTGCAATATAATTTACACTATTAACACAATGCAATAGTCAAAATATTTTAACATTATTTTATGTCACCAAAACAAACACATTTAAAGCTATATAAAAAAAAAAGTATTTTGTCATATTTGATATGTAAATCACAGTTACACAAATACCTTTATTCAAAGAAAGCAGATCAATAATCATAATCAATACTAGTTATTCTATATATATATACATAGAGAGAGACTTAAAGATTTGTTTTAAAATTATATATATATATATTTTACAGAGGAGAGATAGAGAGAACGATGATGTACATAAAAACTACCAGCTCTTAGCAGCTCTGCTGTGAGGGTTTAATACATCTCCTTAAAAGGACTGGGCACTGAAAGCACAAATCCGATAGGTCTACAGACATTCTATTAAAACAAAAACACCTCATCTTGTCACAGACCTCACTGCAGCCTGTCACAATCCAGCCATTGTACACTCAAATCTAGACCTATATATACAGTCATATTCCCTTAAATAGTTCTCAAAAATATTCATTTGGCTCACTCACTTGTTTTTTATTTATCTTTTGAACCCATAAAAATACACAATATACAATATATTCTCTTTAGTCTTATTAAAATTCTGTTTCATGGAAGGACTAACAGCCACCAGAGGGAGCCATGTTGTCATGTGAAATTCCTGCATTGAGAATCTTTTGTGTCTGGAAAAAAAACACGCTTTGTATTTGTTAATGAAATGTTTAGCCTTGTCTGCCACTGATTTTTGTGGCAAATTTATGTAGAAATAAAATATTTTTTGCCATTAGTAGTTGTCCAATTATAGTCTCCCAAATACTATAGATTTGTTTTAACAAGCATTTTAGAGAGTTTTTTTTATTTGGTATTATTATTTATTTGGATAGAATAATTTATGTTTCAAAAATAAAAGACAGCGCTTATGCAATCTACGTACAGAAATGGTACGTAGATAGCTTAAATAAGATACTACGCATGCGCAGTAGCTCAATTCTTGAAACAACGTACGTAAGGCGAAAACTACCTTACTGTGAATCCGGACCTCCCTGTTTACAGCAGTAGCAATTTGCCACAGGAAAGCTTCTGGGCAAATACAGGAGAAAAACAAAGAAATTGTTATGTGCACTGGACAGAATCACCATGAAATCCTTTAATTGCCCGGCTCTCTGTTATCTGTCTTGTGTCCTGGCTCAGGTTCCATTTTATGCTTAAGATGAAATGATTTTATTATTTAATAATAATGATGATGAGAAACAGAAAAGCAGAGTAAGCACTATAACCAGCAGTTATAAAGCCATTAATGTGTTGTATATAGAAACCAAGTTACCTACAGGTAGATTGGCAAGATT
Source organism: Limnodynastes dumerilii (assembly GCA_011038615.1). Classification (NCBI taxonomy): domain Eukaryota; kingdom Metazoa; phylum Chordata; class Amphibia; order Anura; family Limnodynastidae; genus Limnodynastes; species Limnodynastes dumerilii. The sequence goes on along the minus strand of WWET01000577.1, from coordinate 519,683 downwards.
GAAAAACTAGAATAAATCAGCTAATGAGCTAAGAGACCATCATAATAAATGTTACACAATAAAATGGTTGTTCCATCAATCAGCATCAAATAGAGGAAGAGAAGCTTTGGAAAAGCAGATACAGTAAGATGTAGTCAGGGGTGCAGGAAGAAAAGGGGTAGAGGGGGCAATTGATTTCTTTTTGGGAACAAAGACTGTGGACCGGATTCAGACCCCCGCACGCGCGGGGGTCTGAACGTCCGCGAGAGAGAGGGGAGTGCACGCCCCCTGTCACTCACCTCTCTTGTGCGGGCTTTATGGCAGTTTACGCTGCCATAAGCCTGCAGTAACTCTATCGTGCTTATCAGCGTGTGGATGACCGCTGATCCGCAGCAGTGTGGGAGCCCCCTCCCACACTGTACACTTTGGATGCTTCCCCCCCCCCTCGCCTGCTTTAGCGGGCGAAGGGGAAGCACAGCCCATTTCCACTGAAATCTGCTTGGACGGAACAAATGTCCGTCCGATTGTTTATACGCTAGGGTTACTATAGTATACTGTGTACTTACGTGTCCAGAACTACCTTCCTCCACACTGATCTGCGTCCAAAGGCTCACCAACATCTGCCTGTCTATCCCCGGCCCCCTTGCAGGAAAAGCCATGTGGATATACAGGAACGCCCTGTCCGATGGATCTCCTTCCATACAGAACTGAATTCTTTACGCTAGAAGATTCGATGCGTAACATATAAAGGGGCAGATGGCTGGACACAGATAAGGATGGGGCAGAAGGCTGGATACACATGTAGAGGGAGCAGAAGCCTGGACACACATATGAAAGGGGCAGAAGGCTGGACACACATATAGAGGGGGCAGAAGGCTAGACACACATACAGAGGGGGCAGAAGGCTGGACACACATATATAAGGGGCAGAATGCTGGAGACACATAAGGAGGGGGCAGAAGGCTGGACACACATAGGGCCTGATCCAGCGCTACGAAAATTCGCACGGCGGGCGAATGCGTACGTTCGACCGTGCAAAAAAAACATGCACGCCCCTAACACTCCCATAGTAAAGTACCTGCTTACGGCGGCTATACCCTACACTGGGTACGACCGTCGGGCGTACGAATTTTCGCACATAATACGCTGAGCGTACGGGCTTAGCACGCCCATATTGTACAATTTAAATGGCTATCCCCACCTCCCTGTTGTAAAACGAGCGCCCAGCCGACCGTCGTACTGAACGCACGCCCCTCGAGCGAAAAATTTGCACACCATACGACCGCTATACGCTCATGTCGTCCAGCCGACCGGAAGCTGTCATACTGGGCATGCGCGGTGCGAATTTTCGTACGAAAATACGCAAAAAACCGTCGTACGCTCGCCCGTCGGACAGCAATTTCGTAGCTCTGGATCAGGCCCATATAGAGGGGGCAGAAGGCTGGACACACATATAGAGGGGGCAGAAGGCTGGACACACATATTATAGAGGGGGCAGAAGGCTGGACACACATATAGAGGGGGCAGAAGGCTGGACACACATATAGAAGGGGCAGATTGCTGGACACACATAAGGATGGGGCAGAAGGCCGGACACACATATGAAAGTGGGCAGAAGGCTGGACACACATATGAAAGGGAAAGAAGGCTGGACACACATATAGAGGGAGCAGAAGGCTGAACACACATATAGAGGGAGCAGAAGGCTGGACACACATATGAAGGGGGCAGAAGGCTGGACACACATATAGAAGGGGCAGAAGGCTGGACACACATATGAAGGGGGAAGAAGACTGGACACACACATAAGGAGGGGTCAGAAGGCTGGACACACGTATAGAGGAGGCAAGAGGCTGGACACACATATGAAGGGGGAAGAAGTCTGGACACACACATTAGGAGGGGTTAGAAGGCTGGCTGGGGAGTGGGTGTGAGCAGAAGGCTGGACACACATATGAAGGGGGCAGAAGGCTGGACACACATATAGAAGGGGCAGAAGGCTGGTACACACAAGGAGGGGGCATAAGGCTGGACAAACATGAAAGTGGGCAGAAGGCTGGACACACATATGAAGGGGAAGAAGGCTGGACACACATATAGAGGGGGCAGAAGGCTGGACACACATATGAAGGGGGAAGAAGACTGGACACACACATAAGGAGGGGTCAGAAGGCTGGAAACACGTATAGAGGAGGCAGGAGGCTGGACACACATATGAAGGGGGAAGAAGTCTGGACACACACATTAGGAGGGGTCAGAAGGCTGGCTGGGGAGTGGGTGTGCGATCCCCGCAACGGGTGAGTAACTACTGACCCCTGTAAGCACGTAAGGCCAAGGGACTGGATCCAGACAACTGGCAATTCTGTGCATTAGACTCCACAACAGGGGGCACTCCCCCTGTACTCCTATTAACGGAAGGATATTCCGGGACCCTATCATAAGTATGCTGTATGGAATTGTGAATCATATGTAAGGGCTTAACCAAGATTTTACTGTACAATTCAAATATCAATGTCCACCCACCATGCGTAAATCGTACACATGGTGCGTGTGCACATCCCCTGCGTGGGGACAGAATTCGGGATGGGTGTGTTCTGAGGCAGAATTCGGGATGGGTGTGTTCTGAGGCAGAATTCTGGATGGGTGTGTTCTGAGGCAGAATTCGGGATGGGTGTGTTCTGAGGCAGAATTCGGGACGGGTGTGTTCTGAGGCAGAATTCGGGATGGGTGTGTTCTGAGGCAAAATTCGGGATGGGTGTGTTCTGATGCAGAATTCGGGATGGGTGTGTTCGGAGGCAGAATTCGGGATGGGTGTGTTCTGAGGCAGAATTCGGGACGGGTGTGTTCTGAGGCAGAATTCGGGATGGGTGTGTTCTGAGGCAGAATTCGGGATGGGTGTGTTCTGAGGCAGAATTCGGGATGGGTGTGTTCTGAGGCAGAATTCGGGATGGGTGTGTTCTGAGGCAGAATTCGGGATGGGTGTGTTCTGAGGCAGAATTCGGGATGGGTGTGTTCTGAGGCAGAATTCGGGATGGGTGTGTTCTGAGGCAGAATTCGGGATGGGTGTGTTCTGAGGCAGAATTCGGGATGGGTGTGTTCTGAGGCAGAATTCGGGATGGGTGTGTTCTGAGGCAGAATTCGGGATGGGTGTGTTTTGATGCAAAATTCGGGATGGGTGTGTTCTGATGCAGAATTCGGGATGGGTTTGTTCTGAGGCAGAATTCAGGATGGGTGTGTTTTGAGGCAGAATTCGGGATGGGTGTGTTTTGAGGCAGAATTCGAGATGGGTGTGTTCTGAGGCAGAATTCAGGATGGGTGTGTTCTGAGGCAGAATTCGGGATGGGTGTGTTCTGATGCAGAATTCGGTATGGGTGTGTTCTGAGGCAGAATTCGGGATGGGTGTGTTCTGAGGCAGAATTCCATGCACCGATCATGCGCAGTACATATTGACAGGCGATTTCTGTAAGTAATGTACGGAAATCACGATTCATTATTAAATGAGGATTCCGCTCAGGATATCAAAAATGGTCCATAAACGACCAGAAATGGTGCCATATGGGGCTCATTATAAGTTGGCCTTTTTTTTTGTATTTTGAGGTTTAAAACAGACCAACACTAAACACACAGAATTTTATCCATATTCTAATATACAGTATGAATCTTCCATAGGGTGTGCTGACAGATCCTCATTAAAATAGTGCTGACAATAGTGCTTACGCCACTACAAATCAATACGTCTACAGAGGGAGGGAGTTACGCAAACAGTACTGTCCTTTCAGTAACTAGGATGTATATCTATCCACCATCAATATACCATTCTCTAAAAAGAAATGTAAAGGTGTTGTCCATAGCAGCCAATCATATTTTATTTATCATTTTCTTTAATGTACTGGGTAAATGACAGCTAGAATCTGATTGGTTGCTATTGGCAATACCTTTACTTTTCTCATGAGAAAAAATATAGACGATTAATGCCTTTACCACAAGGTGACATACAACTAGGACGTGATCCAGTTCTCTGTACGTTTACCACACACAAGGTCTGGCAGTTCTCACAGAGGATAGGAATGGACTCTCTACTCTCCCCCTAAGACAGCCGTAAGTGACCCAGCTGTCATACAGTGCTTACCATTAGGTCCCTAGACTGCAACTGATATGACATTACTGGCAGGCAAATATAATCAAATACAAACAGGTTGTTTTTGTAAAAATAAAAAAAATTATAACGTAGATAAAAATAAAAGCAGATTAAAATTCAAAGCAGGAAAAGTTATTTCTTGTTTCAGTTACTAAGGAAAGTAGATCCAAGAACCTGAAGAAATAGAAATTCAAGGGGCAGGGCTTAATGATATGATTTACGTAAATCACGACATTAGTCCCGCCCCTTTACTATCAATTACCCCCTTTTTAGGTTTAATAGGGATGGGTGTGGGGCTTGGTGATGCAAATTGCATCAAGTCCCCCCTGTCCCTAGCAACACTAGGAAATTGGTCATATTAATAAATGTACAAGCTGCCTATCTAATCAGATTTATCTTTCCATTCAGTGGACGTCAACTCCATAGAGCAGAGTCTGAGACATAGATGTGTGATTCTGGGTGAGAGATGTCTCTCATTTGCTTTTGAACTACACAGGAGCAGTATAGAGCGTGTGCTTAATGTAAAGTGAAGGACCATTGATTACTGTGAGAAATGGCGTGAGATAATGGTTACTAGATCCTCTTACTAAGATGGAAATTTGACCAACTCTTCAAAGCAAGAACTGAATGTCACAGATTGATCGCAGGGATAATGCAGAGTATATTCTTTTTCTCAATAACAGCTTCTGCTGATTAGAGAGCTCTGAATGTAAAGCACGTTTAATCCAAAATGAACTCAGACAGCAACACAGGTGCTTTAATTTAAACAGATACAATATGATCAGCAATCAGATTTAGTGGGTAATTTGTATAAACTGTGATTGTTTCTTTTTACCAATGAAAAACAGATTTAATGTGAATGTATGTCAGTCTTTGCCACAAAATATCAAATGAACACAATAAATCCAAAGCCAGCAGCAGGTTACCTGTGGCAATGCACTGACTGACAATCAAGGAGGTTGCACTTTTTCCTACTACATGAATAGGCCTACTCTGATGTCAGTGGCACAATTTTGAGGCCTGAACCGATGAACAATAGAGAATGAGTCATGGTCCGGTTGCAGTCCCCGGTCCGATGGCCCTCTTTGCGAAATAGAGACAGCCGAAAGTTACTTTTCGTCTGTCTCTATTTCGAATAGGAGGCCATTTTAGAATTGTTTTCTGAATGTGTGAGTGTGCTTATCGGCTTTCGCAGAACCGCCGGATGACAGCCAGCGAGAGGTGAGTAACCCTCTCCGGGGCATTTTAGTATTAGGGGGGATTAAGTTTAGGCGCTTAGGAAGGGAGGTTTAGGGTCAGGCTGCGGGGAGGGGGGTCTTAAGGTTAGGCTTTAGAGAAGGGAGTATTAGGGTCAGGCTGCGGGGAAGGGAGGGTTAGGGTCAGGCTGCAGGGAAGGGAGGGTTAGGGTCAGGCTGCAGGGAAGGGAGGGGTAGGGTAATTGAAGGGTTAGGGTCAGGGTTAGGGTCAGGCTGCGGGGAAGGGAGGGTTAGGGTAATTGAAGGGTAGGGTTAGGGTCAGGCTGCGGGGAGGGGGGTCTTAAGGTTAGGCTATAGAGAAGGGAGTATTAGGGTCAGGCTGAGGGGAAAGGAAGGGTTAGAGTCAGGCTGCGGGGAAGGGAGGGTTAGGGTCAGGCTGTGGGGAAGGGAGGGTTAAGGTTAGAATTAGGGGAAGGGTTGGGGTTAGTTTAGCCACTCACCTTTCGAAGCACCGTGTTTGGTGCTCCGGGGATCAATTGCTATGCCTCGAAGAGTTCGAAACTGGCTGGGAGAGAACAGCCCTATCGAAATAGGGCCGTTCTTTGCGAGGACCCACACCCCTCATGGTAGGTAGTTTCTTGCCCAGACTCATTGAAAGACCTAACGTCCACTATACATGAAAGGATTGCTAGTACAAACAAGTTAAAGAGTTCCAAAAAATCTAGTGGGTCCATATTGTCTTTGTTTGTGGCTGTCTTGTCATAGGGAGACCACTCATTTAATATGATTTCCAGCTTTTCGTGTCTCTAGTGTATATCTGGGTGTTTTTGTGTAAATTCAGTGTGTGTGTGTGTGTGTGTGTGCGCATCTGGCTTTTGTGGAATTTTTTTTATACTTTCAATAGGGTTTCCGTCCTTTCCCAAACATTTAGTATGGTTTCCAAATTTTTTTATATGTTTCCAGCTTTTACCCTCTTCCCTTGGGATCACCAGTGTTATTAAGTGTGTAAGTTTATGGGGCAGAACTGTCACTAATCCTAATTGTAAGACAACATAACTTACTTTAACGGTTTATTCTACACATGGACTTTACTATACTTTGCAGAGCTCACTGAGAGCAAGGCCAGAACTCTCACTGTACTGAAAGCTTTGTAACACTAGAGGGAGCTCCAAGTCTATATCGCTTCATATTGTTCACTGAGGTTTCACTTAAGACATATCGATATGAGTACAATGTGATATGCACCCAATGAGAACTTATTTCACCAACACACATGCATCTTCTTTAGGCAAATGGAATATCTCTCATATGCTCAGCCAACCTTGCACAGTCTATCCTGTGACCAATTTCTTGACCCATTATTTTTTTTTCACCTTCAATATCACTGCCTCTTCACCTAATCTGCCTCCTTTGATCTGACTGCTTCTAAGTATACTAAATAACCTTTGTCTGCCAAGAACATAGAGAGGCAGATGGCACACGCAGAGGTCCCCAGGGAAACTTGGCCATCGACCTGAAGTCACATGCAAGCCTTACAGTACAGTCCATGTACTGAATGTTTATGGTGCTGAGAGCAGATCTAAAGAACAGATAACTGAAATGAACATGTCAATTTAAGACATTTACAGATGACGTAAATAACGTAGCATAATTAAGCTACTACGCATGCATAGTAGCTCCATTCTTAAAACAATGTACGTAAGACGAAAACTACATAACTGTGAATCCGGACCGACATATCTTAGATAAGGGACCATACACACCACAAGGAGACCAAAATGGAAGCCCTAGTTTCTTGCCGTACTGATTACAACACAATGTAAACTACAAAATGAAGGAGAAAGGAGATGCTCTTTGAAGACACTTCCCAGAGAAGTCATAAAAAGGATCTGAGCTGTTCCCTAACTCCTGAGATGGAGGTAAGAGATGTCCTAATAGACAGATTGCCTCAGCTCAAAGAGATACTTTATGGTTTTGCTTGTCCAATTCCCCCTTTACAGAGAAGACACAGGCAGTGAGAGAGGGTAAAGACTATGTTCTTCTTATGTTCTTCTATGTACTTCTGTCCTACATCTGTCTGCAGAAACATTTCCCAAAGGAGATCTTTTCTTAGATATTGTTATAAGATATCTCTTTTATAAGAAATGCAAATGATCAGATGGGATCTCTTTATTTTCTTCCATTTATTCCTGGCTATCTTTCCTTCTTTCATTGGTGCGTTGCTTTTATCACATATTGATCTAATACTGTCCAATAAGGAGACCCTGAGAAACAAAATTGACTTCAAACTACACCCAATCCTTTGGTCAGATTATTTAATGTTATTGTGAGACTGGAACATCTACATCTGGGAGGCTCCCTGATTATTTCTTATGAGTTGATTCCAAAAATTCCATTTTTCTTTTTATATGGGGTCTATAGGGATATGTTCATACTAATAAACTGTCCACACATCTATCTTTGACAGTTGATGTGCCGGTAAGGTTAACCCTGAGGTCCATTTAGAACAGCTAGAAGAACATTATGAGAAATCTCCCTCCAAGTGATAACTAACTTTGGTTTACCCTCAGACAGGCTTAGTTAAATTGTGAAAGAGGTTCTATACGGCCTATAGTGTGTAAGGTTACAAAGAGGGCCCTCTTACCCACCCAGTCTGTCTGTTACCATCAAGTTTTGTTATAATGATTGTTAAAATTGTAAAGTGTTACATTATCTGATGGCGCTATATGAAAACCTGCTAATAAATAGACAACTAATAGAATTAAATCTATTTCTTCTTATGAGGGAGTCTGGATCATGAATCCTGCATGTACAGTACAGCAAATCAGTTGGGAGTGCATTACCTGCATACCCTTGGTATGACAAAGCTGATCAAGTATGACCGGAGCTTCTTAAGTGTGAATCTGACTCTTAGTTACCACTCTAACTTACTGTATCTGTTTAATTATGTGATGAAGAGTGGAGCTTTTCCATCAAGAAACATAAGGGACATCAAGGAAAGGTTTTAGGAAAACCAGGATATGTTTATTATAGTTAAAGGAAAAGTAGTGAAATTAACCACAGAAGAATTTACAACAGGTAATTAGAGAATGGATGCCGTTACTACAAGTAAGTCAGCGACAAGAATAATAGCAGGAGAGAGATTATAACAATACAAATTTATTAAGAGTAGGTAGAGACAGGTAAGTAAAGGGATTATTAGGGAACCAATAGGTCAGTTTAAAGGCTAATGAGACAGCAGCAACAAAGAAAGCAAATAGAGAAGCAACAGCTACACAGAAAGCAACTACAGAGACAGCAGCTTCACAGAAAGCAACTACAGAGACAGCAGGTTCACAGAAAGCAACTACAGAGACAGCAGCTTCACAGAAAGCAACTACAGAGACAGCAGCTTCACAGAAAGCAACTACAGAGACAGCAGCTACACAGAAAGCAACTACAGAGACAGCAGCTTCACAGAAAGCAACTACAACAGAAAGCAACTACAGAGACAGCAGCTTCACAGAAAGCAACTACAGAGACAGCAGCTTCACATAAAGCAACTACAGAGACAGCAGCTACAGAGAAAACAACTGCAGAGGCAGCAGCTACAGAGAAAACAACTGCAGAGACAGCAGCTACAGAGAAAACAACTGCAGAGACAGCAGCTACAGAGAAAACAACTGCAGAGGCAGCAGCTACAGAGAAAGCAACTACAGATACAGCAGCTACAGAGAAAAAAACTACAGAGACAGCAGCTACAGAGAAAACAACTACAGAGACAGCAGCTACAGAGAAAACAACTGCAGAGACAGCAGCTACACAAAAAGCAACCACAGAGACAGCAGCTACACAGAAGGCAACTACAGAGATAGCAGCTACAGAGAAAACAACTAGAGACAGCAGCTACACAGAAAGCAACTGCAGAGACAGCAGCTTCACAGAAAGCAACTAGAGACAGCAGCTACAGAGAAAACAACTACAGAGACAGCAGCTACAGAGAAAACAACTGCAGAGACAGCAGCTACACAGAAAGCAACTACAGAGAGAGCAGCTACATAGAAAACAACTGCAGAGACAGCAGCTACAGAGAATGCAACTACAGAGACAGCAGCTACAGAGAATACAACCGCAGAGACAGCGGCTTCATAGAAAGCAACTACTCCCGCAAAGGACTTGGGCCTCAAGTCCTGCCCCCCTGCCTGGCAACACTAGTTTACTATTGTTGCTAGGGACAGGGAGGGACTTGATGACGCAAATTGCGTCATCTAGCCCCACTTTCATCCCTATGAAACCCCAAAAGGGGTAATTGATAGTCATTGCATGCATCTATGGCTTCCCTCCAGGATCTCCCAGAGGGAAGCTTTTAAAAGTCAGCAAGCCTGAGCTATAGAGAATGCAACTACAGAGAAAACAACTACAAAAGCAGCATCTACAGAGACAGTATCTACAGAGAGAAGCTACAGAGACAACAGCTACAGAGAAAGCAACTACAGATACAGTATCTACCGAGACAGCAGCTACAGAGACAGCATGTACAGAGAAAGCATCTATAGAGACAGCATCTATAGAGACAGCATCTACAGAGACAGTATCTACAGAGACAGCAGCTACAAAGACAGCATCTATAGAGACAGCATCTATAGAGACAGCAGCTACAGAGACAGCAGCTACAGAGACAGCAGCTACAGAGACAGCAGCTACAGAGACAGCATCTACAGAGACAGCAGCTACAGATCCAGTATTTACAAAGACAGCAGTTACAGAGACAGCAGCAACAGAGAAAATAACTACAGAGCTTCAGTGACAGCAGCTACAAGTACAGTAACTAAAGAGAAAATAACTACAGAGCGTCAGTGACAGCAGCTACAGATACAGTAACTAAAGAGAAAATAACTACAGAGCTTCAGTGGCAGCAGCTACAGATGCAGTAACTACAGAGTGTGAGTGATAGCAGCTACAGGTACAGTAGGAAAGTAAATACTGAGACAGCATCTACAGAGTCAATAACTACAAAGAACACTTGCCCAATGACTGTTATAAATTGTATTGTCGTAATTAATTCATAAGAAATAAGTAATTCTGACAATCTGAAGGTGTTTAAAAATTAAATAACCCAATAATTTGCTGATAACTTGTGTGAGAGGATCCAGTAGCCTTCTTATAGTCTGCATATTATAAAAGGAGAACTAGATAGACATTCATTCTTTTAGAACAGGAAATAGCTCGACAATGCGGCAAAGGAGAAATACACGCGTGACACCTGTATAACAGGTAAATTCAGACGTTCAGCTTTACAAGCATTTCTGAATGACAAGACACACAATTATAGGAAAATATGATGTCATCACAATAACAAAATCACCCTACACAAGAAAGAATTCCTCACACCCAAAGGAGTGAATGCGGTCTAGCAATAATTAGATTTCTATTGCTTTTAACATAATTGTTCTCCCACAGATTACACTGCCAGCCCCTAGGGGAAGGGAAAAGTCTGTAATTGAAGATGTGAAATTCCCTTTGACACTTCTCTTTGACACATCTCAGTTTTATATGAGTTCAGTATCCCCAAACATATTAAAAGCGGTGACACACTGGGAACGGGAGCTTCACGTCCCTCCTTGCTATGACATTTATGGGCATTACAGTCATGTGTAGACCTACTCTGTTTGCTATAATGCACAGTGTAAAGCTATAGAGGTGCTCTATGCTATGTATCAGTGGCTTTCTACCAGTTGTACTAGCTAGATTGTAAAGCTGGTCACACACTATACAACAATCAGGATGTTTAGCTTAGTATGACAAATACAACTCCTAAAATCTAATGTCTCAAATACAGCAGCAAAAAGCAATTATGGAAGCCATTATCAGCACTCCAATTTAGATACATCTACTCAGTGACCCACAGTGCAGTACAATTTATTTCATCATTAGTGAGGAGGGATGGACAAATACAAGTTATGTCAATGAGAGACTGGACCATTAACCATTCTGTTTTGGGATAATGCTTTTTGTATGTTACTGGTTGATAAACCATAGCAACCAATCCAATTCTAGCTGACATTCTCTAGTATGTAATAGCTAAATGAGATCTAGAATCTGATTGGTTGCTATGGGTAACATCTCCATTTTTTCCCATTACTAAACCCACAGTTTAGTAATTCTGGCCCCTGGTATAGATATAATGTGTATTGAAAAAAGACCTGATTTAGCAATAGGTTACCTTATGTTTAAATTTATTGGAATTCTTGTTCTCCTTCTTATTCAGGTCAATAAAGTAGTGTGTTATCCGTTCCTTTGATTTAGAATCCATATCCCAGGAGATCTTGAAGGAGTCGCATGTGATGTTGCTGATCTTGATATTGTGGGGGACAGGAAGTTCCTCCATCTCCGCTATGCCACTGTCTTGAGATTTATTTCCTAAGAATGAAAAAAAAAATCATGTTAACAAATTACAAACTACAAAAAGAACAAGTAATTCAGTGCAAGTGGAAATTCTATTTGACTTAGAAAAATAATGTCAATAAATAATGCATGAAAACTACTGCTCTAAAAATGTACTCTAAATATGCTTTAAGTGTACTACAGTAGATAGATTCCCAGCAGAGAGCTTTCAACCCCAAGACAGCATAATATGAAAAGATGTACAAGCACCATCAGTATGGGATATAAAAAAAATTTATGAAGTTCTCAGAAATGAAATAAAAAAACATATAGAAACTACAGCTGAGAGGGGGTGTTGTCCTACAGCAGCTATATTGAGACTTTAACGGGTGCCTCTGAGGTAAGTTAGCTCTCAGTTTAAGCACATATACATATGACCCAACATTGGGACTCTCATTGTTAGTTAGGACCACCATGAGTAAAAAGGCCTTGACGGTGGTTGGTGGCTTATCATATATCTGTAAATATGTGTAACGGACGTTTCTGCTTTTTATGTTACAGATAGAACGGTATAGTGTGTTACTGGGTAATGGCAGTGTTGCTGGACATTCTCTATCCTGTGTGTATGTTACAGATAGAAGGGTATAGTCTGTTACTGGGTAATGGCAGTGTTGCTGGGGCATTTTCTTTCATTTATTTCTGTTACTAGCAGATTACCCCTGTGCCTTTCCTGCACCTGTGTGCATTAACCTATAAATTGATTTGAGCAACTTCCATTTTGTGTGCAGAAAATAATCATACACAAGATTACAGAATAAAAATCAGTAAATGGAATTAGGTAATTTATATAAACGTAATAAAAACAGACAGCTAAATAAAGTAGGCCATTTCAAATTGTGGGAATATACTGTTATTCAGTATAACCAAACCTGAGAAATGACAACTTGTGGTTAATATTCAACCAGCCTATGTCTGTGATCAACATGTATTGTTTTATAATGATGTGGATGCAATGAAACGAATCGGGTAGAGACATATTATGGTGCTCAGAGCTTCTGATATCAGATACCTATTTTTATCCATGTACATAAGAGACAAACTCTTGCTTACACCAAGTTCCGTCCTAGGTTCTCTACCTTAACACTCCTGCTATCTACAAGTCTGGATAGCGCAGGCAGCGTAAAACAACCCTTACTGTAATTTTAAATAAGAAACGCCCTACACTCACGACCGTTACCTGCTCTGGTATCGGAATACATTGAAAACACCTTGCATCACTTGGTTGCACAAATACTGATCCGGTCGTCAGGGGCTGATCCAGACTTGCACCTTTTTGTAAGGCCATAATAGGTACAAGTGTAGACCTGAGAAAATCCATGTTGAAATGCAAGGGGAGGCAAATTCAAACTATAAAAACAGAATCAGAATTGAGAGGTGAAGTTTTATTTTTCAACTCACACTTCAACTAATTTACAGATTAAACATAAAGTTATGTGGTATTTGTTTGTTCTATGTGCAAAAGTAAAGTATTTTCCCTGCATGCAAAAGAATTCGAATCATATAGCACCCCTACATTGCAAAATGGTTTAGCCGAGTTGTACACTTGCACTTATTTTACCCTTTATCTCAGCCTCACAGTGCTCATAACGGACCATATTCACAGTTATGATTTTGCGTGGTTTTCTGTGCGTATATTTAGGATCGGATTAGCTGCGCGTGCGTAGTAACTCTTACCACGCAAGTTACATAGGATTTAGGCACAGAAGTCGATTAGGTATGGGCTTCTGAATCGCACATAGGGACATACGTATGGAGGGGCGTGGTTGTCTTCCGTGCATGTGAAGTTACGTGAAGTGACGTGAAGATGGGCGGGGGGGGGCATTTAAATGAGCTTTTGAGTGCGCGGTTATTCATGTTCGCACGTACAGTTAAGGTTGCCCTATGGAAGCGTAAGTCACTGACAACCCGTCCATGTCTAGGGTAGTGTTATGGGAGTTGCCTTGCTATGTGCGTACGTATATTTGCGTATTTTAGACACACACATCTCTGAATCCGGTCCAACGTGCACACGTCAAATGCAAAAGAACTGTGTTTTCCAATACTAGCAACTGGAACGCGCCCACATTGCAGGAGTCTTGATCTGGTCTTTCATTTCAAAACTATCAACACTGCAAAACTATGGAATTCTATTCACTTTCAATTTCTGCATTTCTACTTCAAAATTTCCACTTCGGCAACTGTTTTATAATAGTGCATTGATTTCAGCTAACTTTAAACATTCATCATTCTGGGTCCAAATGAAAAGAATATATCAATATAACGGCTTTAACTCCCTGAATAAATATATACACTGACTTCATTCACATTGGGCCTGATCCAGAGCAACGATCGCAAGCGAGCGTACGATCATCGTATGCGAAAATTCGGGAAAAAATTCGCACCGCGCATGCCCAGTATGACAGCTTCCGGTCGCCTGGGCGTCATGAGCGAATAGCGGGCGTATTGTGAGCGTATTTTTCGCTCGCGGGGCGTTCGTTCAGTACGATGGTCGGCTGGGCGCCCGTTTTACTACAGGGAGGCGGGGATAGCCATTTAAATTGTACAGTATGGGCGTGCTAAGCCCGTACGCTCAGCGTATTTTGTGCGAATTTTCGTACGCCCGACGGTCGTACCCAGTGTAGGGTATAGGCGTCGTAAGCAGGTACTTTACTATGGGAGTGTTAGGGGCGTGTATGGTTATTCGCACGGTCGAACATACGCATTCGCCCGTCGTGCGAATTTTCGTAGCGCTGGATCAGGCCCATTGTTAGGACTAGGAACTGCTCTACCAAAGATCTTTGTGAATTCATAGACTGTATCACTCTAACGATTGTTTTAGTATACAGGCTCACTCTTTGTAAGTGTATTAGTGCTCAGATATTGTTCACTATATATTTCAGCGTTAGAATGTGTTTAAAATGTTTTCATATGTGTTACAATATGTTTAATAAAACTTTAAAAGATAAAAAGCATGTCTGTCATTTATTTATTTGGTATAAATATTAAGGTGGTGTATATGGTTTCACTCTAAAACTTAGATAACTGCAGCAGTTACTGCTCACAAATACCACAATGATGATATAATGTGGTCATGAATTGGTCCATACAGACTCAGCAGACTATGCATCTGTGTCTCTTCTATTAACAGTGACAGGGTATTCTCTTCTGCCATAAATGACAATTCATTGGCTTTACAGACTAAACAAGTGTCTTATTATTGTGTATAATAATTCTATTCATTCTAAATGAGAAATACATCAATGTACATTGTACTGCAGGTTCTAAATTGATTAACCACTGCATATCTCCCAACTATACTGATTTATAAGGGATACCCTGATTCTGTGGATGCAGTTGCTGGTCTGGCTGGCCCTATTTTGAAAATGATACAGCCGCCACCTGAATGGAAGGTTCAAAAAATTGTTCAAAAAGATTGTTAAAAAAAATCTGCAATCAGAAAATTACTATTGGGAAAGTACACCTATTTCCCCGTTCCCAATAACAACAGGCTGCGGCGGCTTTAAGGTTAGGGTTAGGCTACGTCTATAAGGTTAGGGTTAAGCTGCAGCGGGTATTAGGTTAGGATTAAAGCTTCAGGGGAAGGTTAGGGCTAGGCTGGACAGAGACGGTTAAGGTTAGAGCTGAAAAAGGGGGTTTAGGGTTAGGCTATGGGACATAGGTGGTTAGGGTGTTAGGACTTCAGAATGGGAGTTTAAGGTTAGACTGCGGGAGAAGGATGTTTAGGAAAGGGTTAAGGGTAAGTTTAGGTAAAAACATTTACCTGTTGGTGGGCGACACTTCAGCTGCCGTACAATGGTCATTTGGAAAAAAAACATCGTATTGGCAAAACACATCCCTTATTTTGGGCACCAAAATGGGCAGAATGGCTGAAAGTGGACAAAGTAGCACTCAAATGTGAGTGTTATATATTAGGCGCTTGGTGCAGGGTAGGCGCAATGCACTTTACAGGGGGATGCAGGGCATCTTGGCGCCATGCTAGATAGGTGCCACCGCTCATCCACCTGCTTCTCAGAGCTGACATTTAGCCAGGTCTGTGACAATTGTGAGAGCCAGCGCCGGTCCTCAATACAGCGGCACCAGCCTGAGCTGTAGTTAGATGCTAGATCCAAGTGGGCTAAAGGACCTCTGCTGATGTCTAGCCCATGTGACCAGTCACCTGATCAGAGGGAGGAGTCAGTGTTTCCTCCGTTTTCATGTCCTGGGCACAGCAGTGTGGTTATAATATGCATAAAAGAGGAGGGCGCAAATTCATTTTTTGCAGTGGGGCGCCAGACATGCCAGCACCGGCCCTGGCTGGGTGAGATGGGACAGAACTTATTACAAAACTTTTAATCAGACCCTGGATGCAGATGAAGGTGATTTCACACCCTGATCTGTGAGAGCAGTGCTGTGGAGAATCAAGGACAGGGGTGCATTTCTCTGCCCCCACCAAAACTTGCCATGCCAAACTCAGTAGCTGGTAAACACAATATAAAATAGTGAAGTGCTAAAATCAGCATTTCTTTTCCAGAGGGGGTAAAATGCATTCTTGGATGTGTGCATAAAACATACAATGCAGAGAAAACTATTTTGTTTTCCCTTAGGCGCACATTTCAAAATGTAAAACAGTTTCTAAAAATATAACAAGTGCTGCTTTCTTTATTTATAGCAGGGAATGGCTAAGTCTATGAGCAGCAAGTGTGAGACAGTAGGCCAGATCCTGAGCTACGTCCGCTAACGTATTTACGCTTGACGGAGTCGTAAAAACGCTATTTTGTATGTACTGCACATGCGTGTGGCAGATGTCACGCTACGTAACTCTGTACGTACGTCCAATCCTAGTATCAATAGCGTGACTACGAATGAAGGGGATGTGCCAGCTATACGATACCCGTAATTACGCTTTATAGGTGGGGGGGCATTTAAATCATACAGTATGGGCGTGATTAGGCGCGTAAGTACATGCAGCCATTATGGACAATAGGCATTACGCTTTGAAAAGTTAGGGTAGGGTTTGGAAAGCGTAAACGGGAAAAGTGCGTACAAGGGATTGGCGCGTAATTACGATAGCGTAAATACGCTATGTGCTGCAATGTAAAGGGAACGTAACTCTGGATCCGGTCCAGTGTTTCAAACCCCTTCTTTTTGTGCCAAATCCAGAACTAATAGTAAATTCCGTACATTTGCTATTCTAAATTCCGCAATCGGAATGGACTTCCATGCCCCGGACCCCACCTTAAGTATTGCGAATGCCACTCTGCGTGCAGAATACTGGATTGTACCTATGCAAGGCTTAGGCAAGCTCTTACTATACGATCAGCATACTATACGATTTGCCCACCATGAGGATCTCCTATGCATAGTGAGTGGCCCTGCCACGTGTGTGGAGACTGAATTCCGCATGGAATGCAGCATTAGGTGGCTTCACAGTCTACTTACACATATTGGGGCAGATCCAGAACTACGCTTTTCCGCAATTTTACGCGTGGCGGAGACGTAAATTCGCAGTTACGTACGCACTGCGCATGCGCACCATAGAAAATACGCACATTCACGTAGCGTAATTGTGAACGTATGGGAAATTCACGTATGTGTCACGTAAATACTTACGTGTGGGCGTGCCAATTTTACGTTAGTCAACAATACGTGCGTTTTACGTGAAGTAGACGGGGGGTGGTATTTAAAGTGTACAGTATGGGCGTACTAAGCTGCGTACGTTCACGTAGGCAGTACAACCGTTCGCGGACGTATGTTGTTACGTTTGAAAAAGTTAAGGTAGAGTTTCGGTAGCGTATTTTGATAAACTACGTCCGTGCAAGGGGTGTGCCGAGGGGAGTGTAGCGAACTTACGTGTACGAAAATACGCTCCGCGAATAAACGTACGGCAAACGTAGTTCTGGATCTACCCCATTGTGTATATAAATTGGGCGTCATTCTTCAGGATTCTTTCTTTAGTTGGGTGTGGGTCCCCACTAAGAACGGTCCTATCTCGATGAGGCTTAGCAATCGATCCCAGGAGCACAAGGAGCTCCGATAGGTAAGCCTAAAAACTAACACCAACCCTTCCCCTAACTCTGACCCTAATCCTCCCCTTCCATTACCCTAACCCTCCCCACAGGCTGACCCTAACCCTCCCCTTCTATGGCCCTAACCCTAAGCCCAACTAACACTAAAAGTCCCCGGAAAGGTTACTCACTTCTCCAGAGCTATCAGCGGCGGGTCGTGTGGAAATGAATGGGAGAGTATGCTGATCGGCACACTCACCCATTTATAAAAAAAAAATCTAAAATGGCTGCCATTCCAAATAGAGACAGCCAAAAGGGAACTTTCAGCTGTCTCTATTTCTAAAAGCAGCCATCGCAATGAGGACCGCAACCGCTTTAGTTTAGGATCCGCCCATAACGCTTTCCCTCTCCAATGATAGTGTTAGTACTGTACATAATAATGGACTAAAAACGAAACAAAAACAAAACCGTTGTTCTACATTTTTTTGATGCTTTACATTTGGTTCCTATTAGTCAAACATTGCATATGAAATGCTACTTTATTATTGCTCATGGGCTTCGAACTCCTTTAAAAATAGTCAGTGAAGCAGAGCAGATTTTCAATAACACATTTCCTCGGCTGAATGAAATGAACTGTTGTCAGAAGCTCCCAGCAGTATGTAAATGAGCTGTCTACTCTCATCCAGAAGGATCTTGATTATTTTGCTTTTGTTGATTGCACAAGACTACAGACAAGTGTTAGACAGTGAGTAACCCAACCTGAGAGTGATTCATGCAGCCTTGCGCGTTTTCTTCATTCTCCTCAGCAGACAAAGGTCTCATTCAGAATTACTGGGAAGAGTGTCGTAGCTTTTATGTGACGGCCTTTTAAGTAATCAGGGAACTTTCTAAGACTTTAACGAGTAAATACTGTTGTATCTCATGATCCTAAAATCAGTTGAAAGCTTAAGTACAAAATAACACTTGGCAGAGGTGAGAAAAATCCTGGAAATGCCAGATTCTGAATACTTGAAGATGTTCTTATACTCAACCTTTCATTGTTCATTAAATATATAGAAAGTAAAATCTATGGAAACTGCTACTAAAGCACTGCTATTCCCCATTACAACTGCACATGACGTCAATCAGACTGATACACCCCCCTTTTCTTCTGTACCTCCTTTTACCCAGCCACACACTCTACCAGTGTAAAGGGGCAGAGGGTATGCTCATTTGCTAATACACTGGGAAGAGGTGGCCGTGTGACATAGCACCAAATTATGGTCCCCACTGTATTTTGGTCGCTTTATTGCACTGTGCATGCATGCAAATCCATGCTAACCAATCAGAAGCCATTTTTAACCATTCAAAGATAAGAAGAATGACACTTCCAACCAGGGCCAGATTAACAATGGGGCTAATGGGACTAGGCCCCAGGCCTCCAACTGAAAATAGGCCCCATACACTCCCTCTGCAGTGCATAAGGATGAATGCCAGGGTCTGACATTCTCCTCCAAAGAATACTATATAGTGTGGGCCCTTGATCATTTTTAGCCACAGGCCCACATAGCCCTTAATTGTGCCCTGCTTCCAACATGGGGCTGGGTTAAGTTGACCAGTGGACGTTTTTTTGTCATTTTAGAGTACAGGCATTTTAGAGTTCAGCCATTCCAACATCCGCATTTCCATGAAATCCCACATGAATGAGATGGAGGACTTAAGGTAGATCATGGCTGCCGGACATCCATTGTGCAAGTGACCACAGGGCAGCATAATTCCAGATCTATCCAAATCTCTTGCTCTGGGATACGAGTACGGTATAACTGGAATTCTGCATCTGAACCAATACGTTTTGCTATAGTTTTCCTCAAAAGAAAAAACTCCAGATGCGGGAAAGTGACAAAGATTACTCCACAGTGTGAACAATACTCTGCTTCTCTGTCTCATTTCCATCACTGTTCCCATCCTATGCAGCATTCTGTCTATAGCACCATTTATATATGAGACTAACCGTTATCAGCTAATAAAGAGAAAGCAAACAAAAATGTAATAAATTATCCTTTACTAAACAACAGTGACATAAGTTGATCAACAACTTTAATTTCTTTTTAATTATTTTATGCAATCAGTTACGTAGTTTTCGTCATATGTACTTTGTTTTAAGAATTTAGAATTGAGCTACTACGTACCATTTCTGTATGTAGATTGCGAAAGCGCGGTCTTTAGACCGCGCTTACGCAAGCTACATACAGAAATGGTACGTAGATAGCGTAAATAAGCTACCATGCATGTGTAGTAGCTCAATTCTTAAAACAACCTACGTAAGACGAAAACAACTTAACTGTGAATCCGGACTCTTCTCATTAAGGCAACTGGTCAACCAAATGTACCACTCATGATGGAACAGTACCTATGACTTCCAGGTAGAACACCTATTATTCCAAGTAGAGCCCCTAACACTTCCATCTAAAGCACCTATCGCTTCCAGGATGAGCATCTATTACATCCAGATAGAGCACCTATCACTTCTAAGTAGAGCCCCTATACTTCCAGCTAAAGTATCTATCACCTAGAGCACTTTTCACTTCCAGGTGGAGAACCTATCATTTTTATGTAGAGCAAAATAATAAAAAAATGGACCCACAGCAATTGAAGTCAATTAAAATTAAGAGACAATGGGCCTGATCCAGAGCTACGGCCGCCGTCGCTAGTGCGGCGGCTGTAGCTGTAATGCGCATGCGCCGGGCAGATGTTGGTCGGCGTCACTATGGAAACGCCCGATCTACGATCGGGCGTCTATAGTAGCACCGTAGGCACCCTACGCTCACGTTACTGCTGGTGGGCGGGGGGAGGTAAGTAAATGAGGGTGGGGGGGCGTGCTAAGAGGCCATATGCTCCTGTGCAAGCGTATGGCCCCTTCCTTACGCCGGCTGAAGTTAGGGTAGGGGGAGTGCCAGGGGGAGGCAGCGATGTAACGCTGAGCGTTAGCACGCTCAGCGCTACAACGTACCTCTGGATCACTGCTAAGTGACATAATATACTGATGACACTGCTGTGTGACATTATATATACTGAGGACATTACTCTATAACATTATATAAGTTAGGGTAGCCTTCAGCCGGCGTAAGGAAGGGGCCATACGCCCGCACAGGGGGAGTGTCGGGCCAGAGCAGCGATGTTACGCTGAGCGCTATAGCGCTCAGTGTAACATCGTAGCTCTGGATCAGGCCCAATGGGCCTGATCCAGACGTCGTGTCGTGTGCGCATAAACGGCGGTCGTATGCCTAAAAACAGCCATTTGTACTTACTGCGCATGCGTGGGGCAGATGATACGCTCATGTTACGGTCTGTAAATCTTTGTGTATGGGCCGGGGTGGGGTGAGGCATTTAAATTGTACAGTATGGGCGTGATAAGCGTCGTTAATACGCATTAAACGTACGCACAGCCGCGGGTACAAACACAAAAGTTAGGGTAGGGTTAGGCGAGCGTATGGAAGCTAAACTAGGTACGAGCAAGGAGAGTGCCTAGTGTCGTGCATCGGTGGTACGTTCGGCGTTAATACGCTACGCACAGGAGCGTAGGTCTGGATCAGGCTCAATGGGCCAGATCCAGACTTAAGTTCTTTTTACGTCTATGGATTGACGTATGTAACGGTCTAACTTGGCCCATACTGTACAATTTAAATGCCTACCTCCAACCACAAAGCGTATTTCCGGGTGTCGTATGGTTGACCCACCCCTTCGTTCGTATTTACGCTGAAGTTACGTACGATCAGAGTTCCGTTGTGTAACATCTGCCACGCGCATGCACAGTAAATACAAAAAGACAGCGGCTGGAGTAAATACGCACACGCACGTAGCTCAGGATCTGGCCCAGTGTAAACAAGAAGATTTTGTAAGCTATTCTGAACACACTGTAGTATGTAAAATATGTATTTAGCTTGGTCGGGTTTCAGGTGACTTTTGAAAATTGAAAATGCTAATCTGTTTCCAGAATTTTTATTATTAACAGTGCAAGAACTGAAGGTGGTTTCACCCTATCAATCAAATCTACTATTTATGACACAGTGGACTTAACTATATGCTAAAAAAAAAAATCACAAGAAATAGAACTGAAATGTTATTTTGCAGCATTAAAACATTATCATATCAAATGTAGTGTAAGTTATTTACTTTTGTCTAGCAAGTAAGATTTAATCCGCTCGGTGCCAGTCAACAGTGCTTAATCCTAAAACATTCAACTGTTATTTCGTTTCAGTAATCCGGAAATCTTTGAAGCTCTGATTATTGAGACCCAGATTATGCAATTTATACAAAGTACTCTATTTATTTGACTTTTATTAGAAACCGTGTGTTTTAATATTGAAACTTTTATATTACACACACACACACGCACACACACGCACACACATATACACACTGTAGAGTAGATAATGCTACATGTTAAAAAGTCACATGGGAAGAATGAGACAGAATAACCACACAGTCTCCTGTCAAATTGGGGCACCTAGCACCTAACACCTTAAAAATTAACACTGGGGGGGTCATTGCTGCTTATAAAAACAGCTGTAACTATTATTTTTATTTCAGAGCATACTACACACCTGTACAAAACCACAGAAAACATTAATAGTAGACACTGGGCCGTATTCAGAGAGCTGTTTTTATTTATGTACGCAATTATACGCACGGCCGGAGCAAGGAAACACCCACCAACATCCCAGACACTCCCCGCTCCCGGGTGTGCTGTTGGGGACTTACGAGTCTTTAGATCACTCTGTTCTTTACATGTGTAATTTCGGGCGTATATGTGCTCCGTCCATGCGATTCTTGATAACCGCGCCTCCATGCATTCATTTAAATGCCCCCCCACCCACTTTTATGTAAATTGTCAAGTATGTATTTCTACGCCGCCCATCCACACGTATGTACCCAAGAGTGATTCACGTGCCTGTGCCTAAAGAACTTAAGAGCCTATATTCAACGTAACTTACGTAAATAAAGTTACTACGCATGGGCAGTTGATCCGATAATAAAAATACGCACGCAACTCGGTTCTCTGAATACGGCCCACTATCTTTTATCAAAGACCCAACACACATTTTTTGGGTCCTCTGTTGGTACCTCTAAATGCAAGACAAAAAATAAGGGAGCTAAGGATCAGGGATCGGGATCAGGGTCAGGTATAGCTACAGAATATACCCTGGAAACATCTAAGCAATTATTTGCTTTGGAAATAATGTACAAATACAAAATGTAAAAAAAAAAAATTTAAACATATACAAAATTTAATAAAAATAAAAATAATAAAACCGTTTGGTAACACTGGTGACACTATAAAATAATATGTTGAAATGATACGCACGTTTTGCAATAAGGCAATTCTTTATCTTTTCTTCATAATTATAATAACAACAACACTCCTTAATAAGAGAGAATCATTATATTAAACATACTGTAGCTTTGAAGAAAATACCTCTTCCGTAAAATATAGGAGAGTCATTTGGAAGGTCATCGTGCACCATATAGGAGAGTCATTTGGAAGGTCATGGTGCGCCATGTAGGAGAGAGTCATTTGGAAGGTCATGATGTGCCATGTATTAGAGAGTCTTTTAGGAAGGTCTTGGTGCGCCATGTAGGAGAGAGTCATTTGAAAGGTCATGGTGTGCCACGTAGGAGAGAGTCATTTTGAAGGTCTTGGTGCGCCATGTATTAGAGAGTCATTTGGAAGGTCATGGTGTGCCATGTATTAGAGAGTCATTTGGAAGGTCATGGTGTGCCAAGTATTAGAGAGTCTTTTGGGAAGGTCTTGGTGCGCCATGTAGGAGAGTCATTTGAAAGGTCATGGTGCGCCATATAGGAAGGAGTCATTTGGAAGGTCATGGTGCACCATGTAGGAGAGAGTCATTTAGAAGGTCTTGGTGCGCCATGTAGGAAAGAGTCATTTGGAAGGTCATGGTGCACCATGTAGGAGAGAGTCATTTGGAAGGTCTTGGTGCACTATGTAGAAGAGTCATTTGGAAGGTGATGGTGCAGCATGTAGGAGAGAGTCATTTGGAAGGCCATGGTGCACCATATAGAAGAGGGTCATTTAGAAGGTCATGGTGTGCCATGTAGGAGAGAGTCATTTGGAAGGTCTTGGTGCACCATGTAGGAGAGGGTAATTTGGAAGGTGATGGTGCACCATGAAGGAGAGTCATTTGGAAGGCCATGGTGCACCATATAGGAGAGGGTCATTTAGAAGGTCATGGTGCACCATATAGAAGAGGGTCATTTAGAAAGTCATGGTGCACCATGTAGGAGAGTCATTTGGAAGGTGATGGTGCACCATGTAGGAGAGTCATTTGGAAGGTCATGGTGCACCATGTAGGAGAGTCATTTGGAAGGTGATGGTGCACCATATGAGAGAGTCATTTGGAAGGTCGTGGTGCACCATGTAGGAAAGGGTCATTTGGAAGGTCATGGTGCACCATATAAGAGAGGGTCATTTAGAAGGTCATGGTGCACCATATAGGAGAGAGTCATTTGGAAGGTCATGGTGCACCATATAGGAGAGGGTTATTTAGAAGGTCATGGTGCACCATATAGGAGAGAGTCATTTGGAAGGTCATGGTGCACCATATAGGAGAGGGTCATTTAGAAGGTCATGGTGGACCATATAGGAGAGAGTCATTTGGAAGGTCATGGTGCACCATATAGGAGAGGGTCATTTAGAAGGTCATGGTGCACCATGTAAGAGAGAGTCATTTGGAAGGTCTTGGTGCGCCATATAGGAGAGAGTCATTTGGAAGGTCTTTGTGCGCCATATAGGAGAGAGTCATTTGGAAGGTCTTGGTGCACCATATAGGAGAGGGTCATTTAGAAGGTCATGGTGCACCATATAGGAGAGGGTCATTTAGAAGGTCATGGTGCACTATGTAAGAGAGGGTCATTTGCAAAGTCATGGTGCACCATTCCTAATATTTCCACAAACCCAGAAATCTTAGCAGTATTGTGTGAATGAAAGTTAATATTTAATGATCTGATGTTAGCAGTAGTGTAATCACAATATTTTCCTTACTTTTTCATGATGTTTATGGGGGATGTCATCTTGCCAACTACAGTATAAACACATTGTGCAATCGGCAGAATAATAACATATTTTGCTATGGAAATCACCCCAGGCCAACATTATGTTAATGTGTTTAACCCTGCACTTTAATAGCAGAGAACACATTTGTTTTAGTCGCTGTACCTTGTCTTACTAAACCATTAGCTAAAAATATCACATTACATTCTAGGTGGTTTTGTGAATCTTCACAATTTTCTTCACATGCACCTGTTTGCATTTTGTGTAGTATATATAGATATATTGTGTACATGGTATTTAGGAAAAAGGTGGAGCGTGAACGTGACAATGTATGAGCCCCAAACAGACTTTAAGGATCTAGGACATTTACTCAGATTGGATCAATATCACGTTAATTTTCATACTCAAAAACTCTTTTGGGGTATGAAAATTAACGTGATATTGATCCAATCTGAGTCAATGTCCTAGATCATTAAAGTCTGTTTGGGGCTCATACATTGTCACATTCACGATAATATATTTGATGCATGATTTGCGGTTCAGTCGATCTCCTGTGACAGTACTTTCTGTACCTGCTCAGCCGCTGTGCTGTCATGTGTTTTCAAGCTCTTCACGTAAGCAGCACTGCAGGGGATCAGCTAAACACCGTGGCTCAGAAAACCTGCAGTATTTCTTGCTTGTACTGCTTAGCCAGTCAGCTATCAGGGTCATAATGACTGAGCAGGTAAAGTAAACGTCACTGCAGGGGTTTACCTGAGCAGTGGCTTGTGTTTTCTGCAACCAGCATTAGGGTCCAAGAGCCCCTCCATGCTGCCCCCTGAGCTCATTGATGTTCTTCGCCTAATCCTGTGTGCAAAACCCCAGGTTCAAATTTACAATCCATTGATCAAGAGTCACATTTTAACCTTTTTTGCTAAATTTTGCAAGTACTTTTATAACCCTATTGCGTTTAGCTTCCACTGTCATTGAAGTGCCTTCCAAATGATCCTTAACAATCAGAGACAGAGGCAAGCATAGCAGAGCCCTTTGGTAAACTTCCCAGGGGGCTCGGTGATGAAGTTCTGCAGTCCCATTTTCACCTCTATGCTCTGACCAGACCAGACCAGTGCCCTGCGCATGCACGCAGGTTTCTAGAAGATGACACCTGACCTGTGTAATGGGATTCATCACTGGTGTCTGTCTCAAAATGATTTTGATTTCCCTAACTCTGATGTCATTATCTTGGGTATAAATTATTAAAAATGAAGAAAACAAAACAAAAAGACCCAACCCTGCAAAGTGCACTCATTGGGCCTGATCCAGAGCAACTCTCGCAAGCGAATTTTCGTCAAAAAATTCGCAATGCGCATGCCCAGTATGACAGGTTCCGGTCGCCCGCGCGTCATGAGCGAATAGCGGGCGTATCGTTAGCGTATTTTTCGCTCGCCGAGCGTATTTTTTTTACGATGGTCGGCTGGGCGCCCGTTTTTCTACAGGGGGGCGGGGATAGCCATTTAAATTGTACAGTATGGGCGTGCTAAGCGTATTTTCTCAGCGTATTCTGTGCGAATTTTCGTACGGCCGACGGTCGTACGCAGTGTAGGGTATAGCCGCCGTAAGCAGGGACTTTACTATGGGAGTGCTAGGGGCGTGTAGTTTGATACGACGAGCGTACGTTCGCATTCGCCCGTCGTTGCGAATTTTCGTAGCGCTGGATCAGGCCCATTGTCCTGTGATCTACTGCTCCTCTTCTACAGCATAGTTGCCGACTCTCCTGGAATGTCCGGAAGACTCCCAAAATTCGGTATTCTGAAGAGGCAGCAAATCTCCCGCAAGGGACTCGAGGTCTGTGGTTTCTATTAAACCACGGCCTCAAGTCCTGCCCCCTGCCTGGCAACACTAGTTTACTAGTGTTGCTAGGGACAGGGAGGGACTTGATGTCGCAAATTGTGTCATCAAGTCCCACCCCCATCCCTATAAAACCCCCGAAAGGGGTAATTGATAGTCAGGGGGTGGGGCTTAGTGAAACAATTTGCATAAATCACAGTTAAGCCCCGCCCCCTGCATGCATCTATCGCTTCCCTCCAGGATCTACCGGAGGGAAGCTTTTAAAAGTCGGCAACCCTGTTCTACAGCAATGGCTTAATTTTTTTTTACTTCTTGTCTTCTGAGCAACTAAGAGACAAGATGAAGAAAACTAAAGCTATCAGCGGAAAAGAGAGAAAAATTCAACTTCAAAACACAAAACAAAAAGTATTATAGACCACACTTTACTAGTCATCTACCCAAATGCCTTTATAGTAATCTATGTGGGCTAGGGAATCCAAATATAATACCAACTACTGCAAATATCAGATCTATTACAATAGAATCTATCATCTTATAAGGGGTACAGCAGTCTTCATATTACATTTTCAGTGCTATCCTACACCCACTTTATTACACACTTTATTATAATTTTATTATAATTTAATTTCAAATTCTTAGGGGAATATTTGGATTTACCGGGAAATCTGCGCCTTGTAGAGTCTGCAAATATGAAACTTCTGACAGAGAGAGATAATGTTAATTTCCTATATTCCTAATTTATATTACTAAGTGATGGCATTATCCGTAATCAATAACGATAGGGGAATTTACGCAAGGCAGTTGCATAAGTCAGCCTTAATGTTACTTGTGCGCATGCGTGCCCCAGATGTTACGCTACGGATGTCCTAGCGTACGGAACTCAGCTCAGTAACAGTATCCCTTCTTCCCTGCAGACTTTCAGACCTCCGTGCATATGGACCAGGCCCTGAATCCCTAAATGTATGCAAGTGCTTATTTGTCACCCACAAATCTGTATAACTGTCCAGTACCCAGTCAATAAAGACATCATGATATATACTTGTGAGTCTATGCACTTGCTTTTGCAATAACATTTATTTATTTTATTTATTTATTAACAGGTTTTTATATAGCGCCCACAGATTACGTAGCGCTTTACAATGTTACAATCTTTATAACAATACTGGGGAATAACAGACAGACTGGGTGGGTAAGAACATAATTGTTTTATGTAAACTTCATATTATTGTCATAGAAATAGTGTGATATTACTTAGCAGGTGTATCCGATAAACACTACAATGATGTACAGATATTTTCTGAAAGGCTGTCAATGTTTGCTTATTACAAGCAAACACTTAAAGTCTGCAGTCATACACACAGCAAGAGACAGAATTGTGTCAGAGACAAGATGCTTTACTGTGTGTGACAGTCTCAAGTTAGTGGTAACATGTGTAACAACGAAATTCAGCAAACATTTGCTAAATCTCTCTCACAAGAAAGGGGGAAATATGTTTTGTATGAAAATAAAAGTATTGCAGGACAAATTATGTTATTGGACCACATCCAAAAATCTAATTTTTCTGCAATGGCATCTCCAAATGAGTTTTCAGCTATCCAATCCATGCTGTATTCACAAATTGCGCTAACATTTTGCTAACAACTCCCCTCTCATGGACAGACCTCCAACACTATCCCTCAACACTATACCTCAAAAATGTCCAATTTGTGCAAATTTAAAATGGCGGCGGATTGGACATCTGGATCAGTCTGCAGTGCACAGCACACCTTTACTGTACAGTACATTGTGAATGAAGTTCCATCCACTTGCAAACCCAACCCTGGACCCTCTGTTTGTAGTGTCATCTGTTGGAAGGGTAAAACGAGTATTGCATTCCGATGAAGTTGCATGGGTGTGTGTGTGCATGCACTGAATACCCACTAAATTGCAATTGCACAGAAATAGGATGTTTGCTGGAAAATCAGGATCCTGGCTATTATTATTAGTTGTTTAGAAGGCACCACATTTGTATTATGAGGGTGATAAACCAGGACCCGAAGAATAACTAGAAACCTGGTGTTCACTGGAGTTCCTAGTGGTGGTGATAGACTTAGTTGCTGGACCCTAGCAGGTCGCTGCCCCAGTGATAACCCCTCAATGGCAACCTGTTAGCCCCCCTCAATGGTAATATGATCTAACAAGCCCCTAAACCAGAGTAAATCATGAATACACCATTGAGTGTCACACAGTAAGATCCAAAATACCAGACACAAATTAGAAGTAGTAAATTTGGTATAGCATTAAAGAAGTGTGCTGCATAGGACCTAGAGAACTAGAGAACTTGGCGAACAGAATGGGATACTCAAAGCCAGCAATGCAAACAGCAATGCCAGAAGCACAGGACAAGTGGATGGTAAACTCAGAGCACATACTCAACAGTGAGATAGGGATACTAGAGCAGATTCAAAGATTGAAAATAAGTAAGGAAAGTTACTCCTGGGCAAAAGCATGTTTTTTTCAGGGGAGTCATAGTTCATCTGTTGCAAACAATATTAGAGTTGAGAGGTGGTGTTTTGTAGCCCAAATCTAAATAAAGCTGGTCACTATCTATATGCAGAAAACAAATCAAAGATATATCCCTGCATGCAAAGAATACAATTAACTTGACTCCCCCTGAAATCAACATGGTTTTGCCCAGGAGTAACTTTCCTCTCTTATTTTCTATCTCTGAATCTGGGCCAGGGTGAGTAGATGGAATACACAGGGCATATAGCGAAATAGGATGGAGATTACTCAGATAACAGGTGCAAGTAAATCAATACTTAGAGCATTCAGAGAACCAGATGGAATGATTCATGCTTTTTCATCGCGAGTGGATGGAGTACTCAAAGCACACAGAGGAATAGCTGAAGAGATGCTAAAATAACAGGCGCAAGTAGATGGAAAACTCAAGCACCCAGATGGAGTCCCAGTGTAAGAAACACATGGGACATTGTAATATTAAACGCAAGGGTGAATGCAGCCACAACCTACACAAGTACAGGTCAAATGGGCACACACAAGGGAGGGAGGAGAGGCTGGGCAGGAGAGTGCTGGAGGAAGCTGGAGAGAACATAGAAGGTAAAATCCACACAGCCGCAACAACAGTAATTGCAAGACAAACAAGAGTCACTATGTAACAGAAGAGGCAAGAGCAGGACACCAGAGCTATATCCAGCATTGTGTTCTCAAGTCTGCCCGCTGTTTACAGGATCAGCCCCCCAATCATTGCCTCCAGGCTACTTGGAGGACACACAAATAGAACAATAGTGGCCATAAATGCAGATAGGAGGCAGATAACTAGGAAATAAGTGTAAACAACTACACACCGCTGCCAACAGCACAATGGTGTTAGCAATTTGCAGTTTGGGAAAGTAGGAATTAGAACAAGATACATAAATAATCCGTAGGGGTACCTTAACTCTCCGTACGTATCTTGTGTGTAGCGTTTGCAAACCCAGCCCCATACCTCCCAACATTTGAGAATTCGAAAGAAGGACAACATTTTGGTAGAGGGGGGGGGGGTGTCTGGTACCACCCAGTGGGCGTGTCTAAGAAAGTGGGTGTGCCTTGCATCGCCCAGACCAGCGGGTCTAGTACTTGCCCCTTTTATTTAACAACCACCCATATGTCTGCTCCTTATTATTAGATCTGCCATCCATATGCCAGCCCCTTATTATTTGTCCAGGCTTCATATGTCCAGTCTCCATATTTGCCTCTTTATTTGTCCTACCTCCATGTCTGCCCCTTATTAATTATTATTATTATTATTATGTCTATCGTCCATATGTCTCCCCCCTGTTTATTTGTCCAGTCTCCATGTCTGCCTCTTTATTATTTGTCCTGCTTCCAATGTCTGCCCCCATCTGCCAGTGCCTGTCTCCAATGTCTGCCCCCATCTGCCAGTGCCAGTCTCCAATGTCTGCCCCCTAATGCTAGTGCCAGCCTCCATATGCCATGCCAGACCCTTATTTAATATTTAATAAACTTACCTTTGAAGTCTTCTTTCCTCCGCGGTGCTCCCACTGCTGCTTGTCATAGTCTCACGTAGTCTGTCTGGTCTGCGGTGACCCATCTCCCCCCATAATGCCAGTGCCTGCCTCCAATGTCTCTCCCCAATTGTCAGTCTCCATCTGCCCCCAAATGCCAGTACCAGCCTCCATCTGCCCCCATAATGCCAATGCCTGCCTCCATCTGCCCACTACTGCAAATGCCAGCCTCCATCTGCCCCCTATTGCCAGAGCCAGCCTCCAATGTCTGCCCCCATCTGCCAGTGCCAGCCTCCAATGTCTGCTCCCTAATGCTAGTGCAAGTCTCCATCTGCCCTCATAATGCTAGTGTCTGCCACTAATTGTCAGCCCATTATATGCCAGTGCCTGACTCCAATATCTGCCCCCTAATGCCAGTGCCAGCCTCCATCTGCCCCCATAATGCCAGTGCCTGCCTCCTATGTCTGCCCCCAACTGCCAGTGCCTGCCTCCAATGTCTGCCCCCATCTGCCAGTGCCAGCCTCCAATGTCTGCTCCCTAATGTTAGTGCCGGCCTCTGCCCCCATAATGCCAGTGTCTGCCCCCAAATGCCAGTGCCAGTCTCCATCTGCCCCCATAATGTCAGGGCCAGCCTCCAACGTCTGACCTATCAGCCAATGTCTGCCTCCAACGTCTGCCCCATCTGCCAATGCCTGTCTCCTATGTCTGCCCACATCTGCCAGTGCCAGTCTCCTTGTCTGCCCCCAATTGTTAGCCTCCATCTGCCTCCATATCTGCGGTCACGTGATGAACTGCTAATACAGGGCCGCGTACAGCAGACTTAAAAAAAAAAAAAACATTGAAAAATTGTCCAGAGAGTCGGGACAAGCTGGGAGGCGGGAGGGACAGCAGGACAGTCCTCCGTTCAAATCGGGACATTTGGGACCTATGCAGCCCATACTGCCCTATTTACTACTTACTGCCCCCCCCCCATGCCCACTTTTCTTAACTTCCAACTTATGGAATAGTGACACATCCCTTCTTACGGACCTCATTAGGCATGGAGTTGAACGCCGCGTGTATCAGGTTTCCATGTAAAACATCTGGATGGCGCATGTGCAATTCGCAAAAAAATCGCCAGATACACACATGGCCTGCGCATATTTAAGTCCGTTATTATGTGTGACTCAGGGCCGGTGACTCTAGGTCCATCTGTTGTCCATTACTGGTCTACAGTGTTTAGACATACAGCACTCATGCAAATGACAGTGTTTTTTTCTTTAGTGTTAGACGAATATAAATTCACTGAATACGGTTACAGGAAACACCACTAGAAAAATTTCACAAGGGACCCAATAAGAAAACTTGTTTCTTTTGCTTAACAATGTAATCCTTGGTAAAAAAAAAAAAAAGGATCCTTTACAACTTTCATTATATTAAAACTGATTACATAGTTTTAAATCAATGATTAACTCAAAATGTCATTTTTGCTATATTATGAAATGGATAATGACCATTCCAAAATTTTACAAACATGTCAGTGTTACAATGTGGTCACACGAGGTGCAATGTCCAAAAAAGGAATCATAATGTAGTTACTCTCTACTGAGCATTAAGTACTATTCCAGTAACCAATGCCACTTTATTCTGTTCAATCCAGGACCACTACACATCTTTAGGTGAACTATATACATTTACATAATAAGAAAAATGTCAGTAATTTCTTTACTAATTCTGTAATTTTATGATTATTTCCTACTCAAACGAAACAAATGAATATTGATAATGTTTAGTCAAAGTAATCAAATATTACTTACAAAGAATTCCAAATAAACATGAAATCAATTGCACATCATGATCGTTAGCAACAACATAAAATATGCACCACATTGTATCCCATTAATGTTTAATACAATACAAAATACCTTTAGTGATGCATGCAAAAATGTTTTAAGTGCCAGAATTACTTTTAAAGGAGTAGTAGTAGAAGAGGTGATATCAGCCTATTTTACTGAAGCATGAGATCTGAGGAAATACTGAAGAATAGATGTTCTTACCTCTCTTACTGAGAATATCCACCGTTCAGATGAGAGAAAATGTTCCCTATGAAGTGACTTCACACTGTACGTACACTGCAGTGAGAACAGTTTGCGGTGCTACAGACTTGTCGTGACCTGTATCTGTGTTCAGATCACGCCTGAACTCTAATAAAGTTACTTTAATGTCACTAGCAACACTTAAGTGTTCCCTTTACAACTGCTGTGCTGCTTAGCTTGACACATTGTGGGAAATGAAGAGCTACTTAACATAAAGAATACATTTGTGTAAAGCAACACATTGGATGAATAGGTAAACTCTAATGCTCTGTCTATTAGAGCCCCTTTTGCATAATTAGATGCAACCCGTTTGAGTTGCACTTCTTTATTTTTCTAATGGTTCTGTTGATGTGGTTTATCTTGTATTAATTATTACTGAATGAATAAATGTATTTCACTTTTTCCTGTGTGCATTGGCAATTAACATTTTCAATGTAAATGAAGTTTATTCTACAGAGAAAGCAGACTAAGTATTTATTTATTTATTCATTCATTAATTAATGTATTTATTTTCTTTCTTTTTTTCTTAGTAAGTGCCACAAAATAACCCAAAGCACAAAAGCAAAAATATACAAATGCAAAAATCACAAACATAAAACCCTTCCTCCCAAAATGTGAAACTGAAAACTCTTCTTTGCCCAGCAAAGACACCCATCACACTTCAAGGTCTGCATAATGCGGCCTCTGCACATCCAAAGGGTCACATTTTACCATTAACCTTGGTTCAAACAATACAGTTAACCAAAGAAACAGCCATCTCTATGTAATACCATAGCAGAAGGTAAATTCCGCAGGTTAGTAACCAATAATAAAACAAGGTCTACTTCCATTATTACCAGCACTACAGAACCCATTATTAACTTAAACAATGGAATTAAATCCATTTAACGCTGCAAGGCTAAAGGATGAACCAATCCTTATATATAAACAGATAAAAGAATAATTCAGTGATAAACATCAATATTTATTACTTTGAAATAACATATACTATGAATGGCTCTTAATCATCTATTGAAAATGTAC
The DNA here is from genome assembly GCA_011038615.1 of Limnodynastes dumerilii. Lineage (NCBI taxonomy): Eukaryota > Metazoa > Chordata > Amphibia > Anura > Limnodynastidae > Limnodynastes > Limnodynastes dumerilii. The sequence goes on along the minus strand of WWET01000577.1, from coordinate 485,983 downwards.
ACAATATGTATGAAAACATCAATAAAACTTATAGCACAATCTCTGCAGCACCTAATCAATTTTTAGTAAAGAAGAACAGAAATACTAATGAGTATTGAGATTTCTCCTGTTTAGCATGCAGTTGGTTGGAATCAAGCTTTAAAATACAGAATATTTATATTGTTATATTCTTGTTCAGCCGGACACTGTACTTGCGTGTACTTAATGTGTTTGCAGACAAAAGGTTGTAACTACCATTCATTATGTTCGTTGCGAGTCCCTGCTGTGAAGGCTCACATTGCGAAAGCTTTTTACCGGCTGTCCCTATTTCGAAAGCAAGCCTTCTCAGAATTTTTTTTCTATGAATGGGTGAGTATGCGATTCGTATACTCACCCATTCACTTTTGGAAGTGCCGCCACCAGGGGTTAGGTCGCGGGAGGGACTTAGGGTTAGGCTGTGGG
>WWET01000577.1:463361-475144 GCA_011038615.1 Limnodynastes dumerilii | reverse complement strand
GGGCCATACGTTCGCACAGGAGCGTATGGCCGCTTAGCCCGCCCTCCCACCCTCATTTAACTAGTTCCCCCCGCCCACCTACACTAACCTGACCGTAGGGACGCTGGGGGACGTCACCTGCAGTGTACCTACGGCGCTGCTACGGATGCCCGATCCACGATCGGGCATTGCTGTAGCAACGCGGGGCAACATCTGCCCGGCGCATGCGCAGATCGGCTGCAAAGCCGATCTTACGCTTACACCCGCCGTCCGAGCGGCGGCGGGCGTTACTCTGGATCAGGCCCAATGTTAGAGGGTTGTAGTAAATGAAATCCTGTCTGGGGGTGGTAAGGTAACCAGTGGAATATCCCAGGGTTCTGTACATGGACCAGTGCTATTTGATATCTTTATAGGTGACCACTGCCTGTGGTATGGAGGGGAAAACATGTCTTTTTGCAGATGACTGCAGTTTAATGCCAAAAAAATGCAAAATCATGCATTTGGGGTGAAGAACCCAAAAGCTCAATATATTATTATTGGCACTACATTAGAAACTACTGAGGAGGAAAGGGATCTATGAGTCTTTATTTCATGTGAATTAAAGGTAGCCAAGCAATGTAACAAAGCAACGAGAAAGGCAAGTCAAGTGCTTGGTATGGAGGGGAATTAGTAGCAAAAAGAGAGAAGTAGTAATGGCTTTTTTTAGGTCATTGGTATGGCCTCACCTAGAATACTGTGTTCAGTTCTGGAGGCTATATTTGTAGAAAGACATTAATACATTAGAGACTGTGCAAAGAAGAGAAACTAAAATGGTCCATGGCCTGTGTCACAAATCATACCAAGAAAGACTATATAAAACATGTTAATAAATAAATAATACATAAATAAAATAGAGGAACTAAACATGTATAGCTTGGTGCAGAGAAGAGAGAGGGGGGATATGATAGCAGCTTTCAAATATATCAATCACATATATCAAGGGTTGTGATCGGCTAGAGGAGAGTGGCATTTTTCAAAGGAAGAGGTGTAGTAGAACACGAGGGCATGAATATAAACTGGAGGGTGGTAGATTCAGAGGGAATGTGCGGAAAAATTACTTCACCATCTGAGGGGGTTGAATCTAAAACAGGAGAACTGTTTAAGCATGAATGGGATAAATATAAGGATATCCTAAATCTCAAACTAATTTGGGGATAAATTGGGTTCTAGGGTCAGTATAGTTTTAAATAAACAACTGGGCAGACTGGATGGGCCATGTGGCTATTATCTGCCGTCTGCCGTCACTTTCTATGTTTCTATGTAATCCTGGGCTCTTCTCTCTTGTGACTGGTTATAGCTTGAAGATTCTGCTACTTTGAGAATGCAATACATCAAATGCAGCCAAGAAAAAGGAATTGTTGTCTGGGAGGGTAAACTGAAAATACTTTGCCATCATGACAAAGACAGTCATTTGCAAAAACAGAATATCTGTTCTCAACAGCAGCAACACAACAGCCTCTAGCCTTCCAATATGATCTAAGATATAACACAAATTGTAACCGCTGCCAATGGGCCTGATCCAGACCTACGCATGAGAGCGGAGCGTATTACCGCTTCAGCGTAAAAACTTTCACTCCCATGACACTCCCCTTATTTCTACCTCCGTACGCCGGCTGAACCCTACCCTAACTTTTCCCGGCGTCAGTACGAATTTTCGTAGCGACGCGCTGATCGTACCAGCCTAAGCACGCCCATACTGTACAATTTAAATGGCTCCCCCCGCCTACATTCCCTAACTCCAGCGTCCGTACTAACTTCGTAATATAAACACGCCCCATCGTCGGAAAACATGCAAAGAATACGGACGCCTGAATCGCCGCTACGAAAAGGTCTTTGGTACGACCGGAAGTTGTCACTCTGCACATGCGCAGTGCGTTTTTTCTGCCGATTTTACGCTTACGACCAGCGTACGATTGCTTGCGAGCGTAGGTCTGGATCAGGCCCAAATGTTCTTACTTTACTGCCCATCCTCTTGTTACTGCACTCACCACTCTGTTAATTTCAGAGCAGAGCTCAGGAGGCACCAAGGTAGCCACCAGAAATTGTGGGGTCCGGGACTTAGCCGTAGACCTCCGCCTCCTATGTGACATCAATCGTGATGTCACATATGGCTGGAGCGCTGCGGACCTCCAATAACTGCGGGTCGGTGCATTGGCCAGTTAATGTGCAGCTAAGGTAAGTATCGGCGCCCCATCTGTCTTCAGACCCAGAACAACAGTCCTGTTTGTCTCCCCCTGATGGCAGTCCTGGGGGGCACGGCTGTATGGGCCGCTGGATAGCTTCTCCTCTGTCTGTACCCCCTTTAGTTTTGATCCCAAGATGGTTGCTCTTTTCACACAGCCCTAGTTACAAATGTGGGTAGAAGAAAAATTACAGTGCTTTGCAGTCAATTGTGAGGGATCATAGATGCTCTCCCCAGAGTAGATACCATTACCAACAATCAAAGACTTGGGGTCAGATTTACTAAGCTGCGGATTTGGAAAAGTGGAGATGTTGCCCATAGCAACCAATCAGATTCTAGCTCTCACTTTCTTTTGACATACTAGAGAATGTCAGCTAACATCTGATTGGTTGCTATGGGCAACATCTCCACTTTTCCAAACCCGCAGCTTAGTAAATCTGGCCTTTGGTGGCAGATGCAGTTTTCACAAGGTATAATTTATGAAGACTATTTTCATCAGAATACAAAATAGCGTTTAAATAACAAAGGCCTATTATACCTGCACTGACAATGTCAGTTCACATGTTCACACAAAGCTGGTCCTACCCACCTACTACACATGATTTATAAACATATTGTAATGGAATGAATTAAACATCTCATAAGGGTTCAAATGGGTGGCAATTCAACCAATCTTACAAATCTAGACTGGCTCCATTATAAAGAAATTATAATATAGAGATTTGCCCAGGGTTACAAAGTTGAAACTATCAATCCATTTGTTCTGATATGGTTCATTTGATCTTTATTTCTCAATAACTTACGCTCCTGTGCCAAGAATACCTCCATCATTATAAACAAAATACCATCCCTTACTCCACCCTGCTCTGTCAGGACCTGCTTCTCTGAGCATCTGTTTGTAAAATGTAAACACGCTTCAAATGTAATTATACAACTGACAGATCAGTTGCAAAAGAGTTTATATGCAAGTCTACAAGTACAAACATCCGGCCTTTAGGGAAAAACTCAACTACAAATATATTGCAAGTGTTTTGCCAAAGATTAAACATCATCATAGAAGGTAACAAAACAGGTTAGATTTAAATAAGCCAAAAAGGTCAAAGAAAACCAGTCCAGAGCGATGTATCTCTACTCCAAGGCGAGATGCTTAAATCTTCTGAACAAACAAAAAGTTTTGTGAAACATTTTATTTGACTTTTTTTTTTATTATTCTTTATTTTATGCATTTTCAAATATATAGATACAGTATCACACAACATATGTACAAAAAGTTTGGATGAAATCTTAGAACAAGTAACCTCGGTCAGTACAATAAAAAGTCAAACTAAAGAGATTTTCATGTTTGCATGGTCATTTCAGGAGTTTATTTGACTTTTTATTGTACATTTGGCAACATTATTAATGAGTTAAAAATTCTTGTATAATTATTCATAGACAAGCCACGTTTCTTTCTTTACTCATATTTGTACCTGTAAGTTATCATTCTCTATAAAGCCCTTTTATAACACAGTTCTTTTTCACCCTGGATTTTAACCAGTATCCAGGGCTTCACATGTGACCTCCAAAACCCTTTCTTTCATCATCAAAAACTACTGCCCTCAACTAACTAGCTACGTACCCCATGCAGGTGTTTTACACCTTATGTGTCATCTAGTAGGTTTGCCATTGTATACATTCTATAATACAATATCCTACTATATAATGTACTATTTTTACTGCCCTGTATGTCTATACTGTATATAATTATGTACTATGCTGTATATCCCTGTCCTGTATGTCTGTACTGTATATTATTATGTACTATGCTGTCCATCCCTACCCTGTATGTCTGTACTGTATTTTGTTATATTTTGTACGGTGCTGCGGACACCTTGTGGCGCCTTATAAATAAACAATAATAATAATAATAAACCATGTTGAATTGCAGGGGAGACATATATCATCTGTTAAAAACAGTATTAGAGTTAAGAGGTGATATATCCTAGGCTAAGTCCCTATAGTAAAAGTATATGGGTCCAATTCAATTAAACGTGAAGGCCACGTTACTTTGGTTGTGAAGGTAAATGTGCGAAAGTTTTTCGAGGATTTTTATACACACCCCATAGAGATGCCTATTAAAATCCACGTATTTTGCCTACCATAATATCCAGTTTTAGGCACACTAACCTTTGCAACCAAAATAACGCAGCCTCTGTGTTAAATTGAGTTGGGCCCAATATATTTATAAAAGTAAAGCTTTGTCCAGGTGTAATGTCCCACCTGTTTCCTCTTATTTACCATCTCTGGATCTGGTCCGGAATGCTTTATTGATTTGATTGTTTTATAGACTACACAGACATATTTCCAGGTAAAAGTACAGCTTTATATTCAAAATAAGGTTATATAACTTTTTATTGGTAGAGTTATTTAATTTTTAAATTTATTTTTATAATTATTATAGAACATACAAAATAATTTAAACCTATTTTAGAGTATTATTTTTTTTGAAATGTGAAACTCATTTTCTCTCTTCCCGTTCCATACTGTGGTTAATAGTCTTGATTGAATGTGGACAGAGAAGACTTTATGCTTCTACTCATCCTTATATAAAAGCAGCTGAGTTTAAGGTGACCTTGGCACCGTGACTGTACAAGATTGAAACCCTTTTAACTAGTGCATTTGAAAGCTTTTTTTTTTTTTATCCTTTTACACTATATCTTTACAGCAACATTAAGGTTAAGAGGTGGCAGAAAAAACTATTCACTAAAAATACAATATAGCCAAACCAGTCTAAAAAGTAGGTTAAAACCCCATTCACACTGAGCCAAAAACCAGGATATTTCCAAGGCAAGCTCTGACGACCTGGGTCGAGGCTCAGTATGAAAGGGTCTGACTGACCCGGGAGTCAAACCCGGGACAATTGTAGGGTTATTCCCAGGTCCGACCTGGGTAGCCTCCAGTATCAGTGATTGGGGGGATTAGTAAAATGAGTCATCAAATTGAGGACTCACACTAATTGCCATGGCAGACCAGGTTCAAAAACCCAAGACATTGGCCAGTGTGAACAGTAAAAACGTGAAGTGCATGGACACATGGCAATAACCCAGGTTTTTTTTGCTGGGGTAGCGATGTGAAAGTAGTATGAAAAAGTTACATTTAATTTTCACTCACCAACTATGGGCCTAATTATTCATATCAGTCTATAGGTGTTTTATTACCGATATTTTATACTGCATGGGTGATATTTGGACCATTGTCAGATGGTGCTCAGGGTAACTGGGCAAGTTTGCTCATGGCAAATCTAGAAAATGAATCTTAAAGGCGCTGGAAAAATATGTGAACAAAAAGTTGTAAATATATATGTGGGTCGTGGGTATGTGTCTACATGATATGCATAGTAGTACTTTACTGGGCAACTGCTACTCCCTGAAAAATAGATTGAGAACTGCTGCTCTACTGTATATTCGAAGAGCGATATATAGTATTATATGCAATTCTATATCCTTAGCTTTTAGTATATCATGGACCGGATCCCAACGTACAATCTCTCTGCTCTCCCACTCACTTTGCACACACGGATTGTGATCCATGTATTCTACCTCAAATTTTTAATTCCGTGCTCGCTAAAACTGGGTGTGTAAGGGCCTTAACACATCTTTATTGTTAAATTTAAATTACTCTCACCTAGGGCCAGATTTACTAAGCTGCAGGTTTAGAAAAGTGGAGATATTGCCCATAGCAACCAATCAGATTCTAATCAGATTCTAAAAGACATTCTCTAGTATGTAATAGGGAAGTGAGAGCTAGAATCTGATTGGTTGCTATGGGCAACATCTCCACTTTTCCAAACCCGCAGCTGGGTCCCTAGCGTTCACTCTATATGCCTCCCTCCCGTCTTCGGAAAGACTTCCAGTACAGACATATGGGTCAGAATAATCCATTTCTGCTCCTAGTGAGCGGGAAACAAGAATTTTGTGGAATCCTTTGTCATCTATATGAAAATGTAAAGCGCACAAATCACACTTTTTTCCTCTAAACTAAACAAAACTATGCATTTTGGAGTAGTTCAGGCATAGTTTAGGTTAGGTCTATGGCAGGGTTGCCGACTTTTAAAAGCTTCCCTCCGGGAGATCCTGGAGGGAAGCCATAGATGCAGGCAGGGGGTGGGGCTTAACAGTGCGATTTATGCAAATCGCATCATTAAGCCCCACCCCTTGACTATCAATTACCTCTTTCGGGGTTTCATAGGCATGAGGCAATTTGCGTCAAGTCCTTCCTTTCCCTAGCAACACTAGTAAACTAGTGTTGCCAGGCAGTTGGGCAGGACTTGAGGTCGTGGTTTCGCGAGCTATGGTCTATGGACACTCTTGCAACAAAAATTGCTTCCCCTGCCCTAGGTTAAAGAGAAATGCCAACTGATATGTACAGCCATCTGTATCACTGCTCTTATGTGAGCTTGTGATAAGCAGTGATCTACAGCACAATAATATATGCAGTGTGAATAATCGGTTTGCAAATAGTACAGAAGTGCCTATGAAAACACAGAGAGATGAATTCAAATCTCACAGCAATTATGTGCTTTAGATTGTATCAATTATGTAACACTCATTATAAATACACAGATAACTTGTGGGCTAAGGAACATTCATGGGAAATGTGTTAATGGAAGAAAATTATACATATTGTCCTACAATAAAGACTGATAGGTATTATTAACCAGTTACTTGTAACAGTAACACTATATTTTTAAAGAAAATACTATACAAGAAAATGCCAGTTCATTGATTAAAGGAAAAGATTCAATGTTTGATGGGTTATGTATACATTTCCTTTACAGATGTATTATGTCTGTCAGGCTGGTATGTCCTAACGCTGTCTAGGTCTGGACACAAATTCTGAAAAAGTGTAAACAAGATCAGGCACATAGCACAAGAACCCAAAGGTCAGCTATCATCTGATTTATCATCTTGGCTCATGAGACAAATGCCAACAGTAGTCTGGGTGGCAGAGAATGGCTGGTAAATTTATCATGGGGGCAAAAAAATATGCACACACATAGCAATACCCTATAGCCTGGGGCAGACGCTAATCTACCCAGAGTCAAACCAGACCCCGCAGTGTGGCAGTGTGGTGTTGTGCAATGTCATAGTATATTGCTGTATGGTTGTTAATCATATATGGATAGAGATACACCTGTGCAGGCAGACACAACAACAACACAACAAGATAGCAAAGTAACATAATCTATGGCACTGCAAAATAACTCTCTATATATTCTAAACATTAAATATTCTGTAAGAAAGTAAACCCTTTCCATAGATCTTGGCCCATTCCTGACAATGGCCAGGCTGTATCATAAAACATGTCTTACAGAGATTACTGCTAATATCTCAGATGGGACTTTAATATATAATGACTACTTTTGTAATCTAAGTTTTGGGGGAAGGAGGAGGACAATAATACTAGCACTGTTATTTGGCGGATCCAAACAGTCACATAGGGCGCCAATGTTTACAGGGAACATAAAACACTGAACATGTAACACAATGGCATTCAATAAGAGGTGTATTCTTTCTGGATTCCCTGTAATAAGACACAGATTATTTCAATTGCTGTTTTGCCTTGTGTATAATACTATAGGGCCAGATTCAGACCATGGAACACTTAAACCTAGACCCTACAGTAAAATGTACATGGAGTTTAGGCAGACGAAGGGGATGAGGGATGGGCCCCCCTATCGAACTGATCTCCAGGCGCATGGAGCTAAGTTTCATACACCTGGTGATATGTATCTTAACATCTGGCGCACACATGGGCGCTGCTAGAAAATTGCCCACAGTTAAATTGTACAGTATGGACTGGTTAAGCAATTCCCTTATGACAGAGCATTCCATACGCACAGCGATCCATGCAGAGGAGCTAAGATTGGGCTAAGGACATGTAAGTCAGCTACAACCTGCACATGACAGGGTAGTGTTATGGGAGTGCACTAGCCTCTTATATGTGGACTTTAGTAACTCCGTGCAGACGTAAATTGCTTTCAAATCTGGACAAATACTGTTAATGCTAAACACGTGCCATCTGCGCTAATTGATTAACATTATATTAGGTTTAACACTTTGATTTTGAGTACTATTAATTTACAATGTCATGCAAAAACAAATGACCATATACAATTTTGTTGTCTGTCTTAATAGTAAAATAATGTTATATGTACAATTATATTAAATATAGGATTAAAGGCTAGAGTAGGCAAAAAAAAAAAGTGAAATGGGACATAATGGTTTTTCACATCACTAAGATATTTTTTCAGTATATAATAAAAGTATTCATACTTATATAAATGCATATTTAGGGGAATGGTTATTCCTGGTTGCTAGGGATAGAAGTCATTGGAAGGTTGGGTTAAAGCACATTCTAGTCCAGGGGCCAGATTTACTAAGCTGCGGGAACGGGAAAGTATAGATGTTGACCATAGCAACCAATCAGATTCTAGCTCTCCCTTTCCTTTTACATGCTATAAAATGTCAGCTAGAATCTGGTTTCTATGGGCAACATTTCCACTTTTCCATTCCAGCAGTTTAGTAAATGTGGCTCCAGGTCTTGGACTGATCTCCAATACACTGGTCTATGCAGTATGCAAAGTTTAGGGGTAAAGCATAGAAGAAACCAAACAGCTGTTGATAGCTGTGGTTTGACCATAGAGTCGCCTCAATCGGCAACCGGATGGGTCAGTGGGCATCTAAGCCTACTCAGCAGCCGTTTCTTTTGAATGGAGAATAAGGATGCTGGGTGGCTGTCACTAGCAAGTTTTCTTTATTTGGTGGTGGTCAAAAGTATGCTCTCTGTATTGGATTAGTGGGCCTGATCCAGACCTACGCATGAGAGCGGAGCGTATTACCGCTGCAGCGTAAAAACTTTCACTCCCACGACACTCCCCTTACCTTCCTTTCATTACGCCCGTCAAACCCTAACCTAACTTTTCCCTGTGTTCGTACGTATTTTCGTAGCGACGCGCTGTTCGTAGCGGCCTAAGCACGCCCATACTGTACAATTTAAATGGCTCCCCCCGCCTACATTCCTTAACTCCAGCGTCCGTACTAACTTCATACTATAAACACGCCCCGTCGTCGGAAAAAACGCAAACAATACGGACGTCCGAATCGCCGCTTCGAAAAAGGTCTTTGGTACGACCGGAAGTTGTCATTATGCACATGCGCAGTCTCACAATAGACATTTTGCACTGCTGTCATTGCAAGTATATAGATTATTAGATATAATGGTGATCCAATCTCGTTCACCTTTGTGTTAGTCCCATCTATTCCTGATCCTGCCCACATGTAGAATTATTTTGCATTTCCATTTCAACTTCCTAATCTGACACTGCTTCTTTGGGCCTGATCCAGAGCTACGAAATTTTCGCACGACGGGCGAATGCGAACGTTCGCTCGGGCGTATCAACATACACGCCCCTAACACTCCCATAGTAAAGTCCCTGCTTACGGCGGCTATACCCTACACTGGGTACGACCGTCGGCCGTACGAATTTTCGCACAAAATACGCTGAGCGTACGGGCTTAGCACGCCCATACTGTACAATTTAAATGGCTATCCCCGCCTCCCTGTTGTAAAACGAGCGCCCAGCCGACCGTCGTACTGAACGCACGCCCCTCGAGCGAAAAATTCGCACACCATACGAACGCTATACGCTCATGTCGTCCAGCCGACAGGAAGCTGTCATACTGGGCATGCGCAGTGCGAATTTTCGTACGAAAATACGCAAAAAACGGGCGTACGCTCGCCCGTCGGACAGCAATTTCGTAGCTCTGGATCAGGCCCTTTGTGCCATTAAAAGTATTAGAAGTCAACCAATGTAACACTGGTTTTTGTTGCAGAATGGTGCCATTGATGGCCGTGTAGTGTAGTGGACTGGAAGGCAGTCAGTGCTGGGAAGTCTGTTGTTGCTGTTACCATTCTGAGATCGTGTTAGGAACACAGCACCACTATCTATGATAGATGGACTACCAAATGTATAGTTTGTTACCGATTTGCCAAACTTTTCCTGTTTTTGCCATTTAAGGACAAATGATCATCAAAGGGTAAAGTGAAATTAGCAATAAAAAGAATTCTGGAGACAACAATGCAATGAGTTCTAATTACTCCTGATTATACAAATATGTCTCTTGTAAAGGTAGATGCTTCCAATGTCAGACTTTGTTACACTTTGCATTTAAGTTGCTGTTTGTTTTGCATTTGAAAGGAAGGAAATGAAGGAAGAGAAGTCTATTCTCAAATATGAGCTTGATAAATATGTATTTGCATAGTGTCAGGCTTGGGTAACTGGCAGATATACTCAATGGGCCTGATCCAGAGCAACGATCGCAAGCGAGCGTACGACGAGCGTATGCGAAAATTCGGCAAAAAATTCGCAACGCGCATGCCCAGTATGACAGCTTCCGGTCGCCCGAGCGTCATGAGCAAATAGCGGGCGTATTGTTAGCGTATTTTTCGCTCGCGGGGCGTATTTTTTTTACGATGGTCGGCTGGGCGCCCGTTTTACTACAGGGAGGCGGGGATAGCCATTTAAATTGTACAGTATGGGCGTGCTAAGCCCGTACGCTCAGCGTATTTTCTGAGAATTTTCGTACGGCCGACGGGCGTACCCAGTGTAGGGTATAGCCGCCGTAAGCAGGGACTTTACTATGAGAGTGTTAGGGGCGTGTATGCTGATACGCCCGAGCTAACGTTCGCATTCGCCCGTCGTGCGAATTTTCGTAGCGCTGGATCAGGCCCAATGTGCTATTAACATTACACTGCAGAATGATTTGTTTTTTCCTATCCCTCTCATTCTAGGTCTTGTTGTTCCACAACATTTGACGTCATTAAAAAAAAAATGTAAGAAGATATTTATGATGTGCTATCAGCCAGTCACTACTGCAGGTCAGGAGGGAGCTTAATACAGGGCCTGACAAATATAATCAATATAGGTAGTTTCAGTGGGTAGTTATGGGAGAAAGGATTTAAAGGGTGACATCCCAGTTCACAATGTGGAGAAGCATTTGTTACTGTCACTTCTCCATTATCAGTCCTAATCAGGGTTTATGACTCTGGGAATATATGGGAGACTCCCAAAATTTTGCCAGTTCTCCCAGTATCCCAGGAGACCTAGCAAATCTCCTGCAAGCCTCGACCCCCTGTCAATCTCTATCAGTGTTGCCAACTCTGAAACATAAAACAAGCAACTGAGACGTTAAACCCAACCCAATCTGAAAAGCCCCAAAACAAGCCCAACAATATATATATATATATATATATGTAAACACGGCCTGGCCCTCTAGCCATTACCCAGTAACTAACCATGATCTTCTATCTTTATCTATATATAATATGCCTGTATGTATGTATGTATGTATATATATATATGTATGTATAAGACATGGCCTGGCCCTCTAGTTATTACCCAGTAACTAACCATGATCTTCTATCTTTATCTATAGATAATATGTCTGTGTGTGTGTGTGTATATATATAATGTGTATAAGACATGGCCTGGCCCTCTAGTTATTACCCAGTAACTAACCATGATCTTCTATCTTTATCTATA
>WWET01000577.1:432676-459290 GCA_011038615.1 Limnodynastes dumerilii | reverse complement strand
GTCTTCAGGTCTTGCTGACCAGGGTGGGTTAGGTATTTCTTGCAGGAAGAGGGACATAGCTGTATAAAGTGGTGCCAACCTGAGTTTGAGGTCGTGGTCTAGATTTGTACATAAAAATAAATGCAATCTATGTCTTGTAATGCAAATAACGGGATGTTTAGATGCTATCACTACTGTGGCAGCTAAATGCAAGTACACTGCAGCTACATTCTCCCCAACAATTAAACTGCAAGTACAGGGTAGTTCATTGTTAGGTATAGTGGAAAAGCTAGTAATGCATGTAACTGTAATAATAGAATAATCATAAATAAAGCTGACTTCAAATTAAATTAAATGAAATAAAAACTAAAAAAAGAATACCAGCATAATTCACAGACATTATTTCCATACCTTCTGGTGAAACACAACAGTCCTGAATATTCTGTGGAGCATCGGCCATCTGCAGGTTCCTGAACTTATATGTCTTGCATTTGCTTCAAATACTTAGCTGTAATCTTTGTATCATTGCATCTGCATTCAGGACTGGATTGGGCTCATTTGCATGAACACACCCTTGTTGTCACTGACTACCATGGTTGCCGTCAGAAATTGTGGGGCCTGGGACACCTCTGCTGCTACAGAGCATAGGTAAAGATCGGCGGGCCCCATCAGCCCTGGGCCCGGACCCGGCTGTCTTCCCCCCTGAAGATGACCCTGTTGGCTACATCCATCCACCAGAAGACCCCTGCTAACCATAGTGGTCGCAACAATGAGTTGCTCACAGATCTGTATGGCGTTATTGCGTTTGTTCTGGGCATGTGCGGTGTGAAGGAACATAGAGATACTCTGAATTATTGGACGTAAGTCTGGATCAAATGAGATAAATGTGTGGAGAGTATTACAGGTCTTTCTTGTACCCCCCTTCACAAAAAGGACATCACATCGGCAATAGCAATTTAGAGAACATGTTCATGCAAACTGTCCTCATGTAATTCGTTTGTATATCTAAAAAGCTACATTATGTTAATTGATGCCTACTTCCCTGCACTGAGGCCTACTTCCCTGCACTGAGGCCTACTGAGGTTTTATGCTAACCCTAACCTTAATCCTCCTCTCTAATCCTAACCCTCTTTTTCCTGCAGCCTAACCCTAACTTTCTCTTTGAGCCCTAACCCTAACTTTTCACTTCTTGAGCCCTAACCCTAACCGTCCATGTGCCACAGCCTAACCCATACTTTCCCCTTAAGCTCTACTAACCCTAACCTTATACCTGCCGCAGCCCTGTTGCTAGTGGAAACGGGTCGAAATAGGTTCCCATTCCCAATAACAATTTTCTAAGAGGTTTTTTCGACAATGATTCAGTCGCCATTCAGCTAGCGGATGTATCATTGATGGAATAGGGCCCGATGGCTTAACTGTGTAACTCTTAATATCTATTCAATTACATTTTCTTCTATTCTTCTAAACTAAGATTGTATGATGACAAATTCTTTATAGGTAATAATGAAATACTTGCTTGAAATGTGCTACATCGGTTGGATGTGACAATGATTATCATTCTAGGCCGGATAGCTCCCCTCAATCTCATTTCTTCCAGGCATCAAACATTATGCAGGAAACTATAAAATCACATTTACATTACAATAAACATTTATTACTGTTCAAAAACAGACAAATAAACAGCAATTCACAAACAATAAAATAAACATTCTAGATTGTTTTGGGAAAACAGATAAATAATTTCAGTAGTAAGCAAATTTGTATTCATTTATGTGTTTGTGAAAACACCACTACACAAATGATCATTACTTGTCCTATTATGTATATTGCATTATATTTCTTTGTGTGGCAGTCATTATTATGGCTCATAACTAATGAGAGTAGAACGTGCTACACACATCCCAGCATTGCTGATTTCCTCATAACACTACCAAGCACTAAACATTCTTTGGCAGCCTAAGAAGCTTGGCACAAAAAGCCCAAAGTACCAAAACAATCAACTGTAAGCAACTGTGTGACATTGAGCGATGTTTCTATTGGCTGTACTCACTGGATGCTCATTGTAACCAACATCAAAGCAGACTGAATGGAGTGGATGACACACGAGATCTTCAGATTAATACTTTAATCACATTGGGGTAGATCCAGACCTAAGTACGCTAGCCGCTGATGTAAAATCGCCTATTTGTATTAACTTTACCATCAGCGTAACTAAGGGCCTGATCCAGAGCTACGGCCGCCGTCGCTAGTACGGTGGCCATAAGCGTAATGCGCATGCGCCGGGCAGATGTTGCCCGGCATCACTATGGAAACGCCCGATCATAGATCAGGCGCCCATAGTAGCGCCGTAGGGAAGTTGGAGGGGACGTCCCCCAGCGTCCCTACGCTGAAGTTAGTGTAGGGGCGGGGGGAGGGAGGCTAATGAGGCTGGGAGGGCGGCGTTAACGTACTAACGCCGCCGTCCCAGCGTATCAACTCTCCCTTACGCCGGCTGAAGTTAGGGTAGCCTTCAGCCGGCGTAAGGGAGAGTTAATACGCTCCTACAAGGGGGAGTGTCGGGCCAGAGCAGCACTGTTACGCTGAGCGCTACAGCGCTCAGTGTACCATCGTAGCTCTGGATCAGGCCCTAAGACTCATAATTCTCCCTCTGGGAGCAGGGAGTGTTGGGGTTGTTGGTGGGTGTTTCCTTTCTCCGGCCGTGCGTATAATTGCGTACAGAAAAAAACCCGGATCTGAATACGGTCCTAAAACATTAAATAATTCCAGTTTCTCACTTCTCAATATACACAATGGTACACATGACAACCAGATACAGTAATTGTTTCTGATACATGTATTTGAGTGACAGATGATTTTTCTCACATTAGAAATAATTTCGGCAGTGGAGATTTAATCACATGCTGTATCAGAGTTTAGTTGTGCTAAAGAGATATTCTAGCTTGGGGGAACTGAAACGGCTTCAAATCCCAATGGACAGACTAATAATATTACAGTTTGCTCCCCTTCTCCAAAGCCACAAGACTATCTTCAGGGAAATGTTATGTTTGACATGGTTAAGCGCACCCTCTGTCTATATTTATGTCGTTAACAAATTGAAAAGAAATGCATGGGAATGAGAGAGCTGGGACTGGTCTGTCTGGCTGGCTGCAATTTTGTCATTTAATTTTACACTATAAATTGCTATCAGGTTCTATAATACAGTTATACTCATTCTATTACACACAAAAAAGACATTCAGTGGAACAGGAGCCATTGCAATGTTAAAATTATTAGTTAAATGACTCTTATGGAAATGGTGCAGAACATGTAAACTGCCGAGCATTGGATAAAAAGTGCCCTTTCTCTATCTATACCCCAGCTCACTGCTCAGACTATACACCCTAATTCTAGGAAAGAGGTCACAGAGGTCAGGAACCTGACTCATCAAGGTCAAAGGGCAAGATCCAGAGCTACGACCGCTAGTGTATTTACGATAGCCGGAGTCATAAAAACGCTGTTTTGCATATTCTGCGCATGCGCACGGCAGATGTTACGACCAGAAACTCTGAAGTACTTACGAGCTTGCAATCAACAGCATAACTACGAACGAAGGGGCGTGCCAGACATACGACACCCATAATTACACTTCGGAGGCGGGGTGAGGCATTTAAATCGTACAGTATGGGCGTGCTTAGACGCGTAAGTACGCGCGGCCATTACGGCCGACAGCAGTTAGGCTTGGAAAAGTTAAGGTAGGGTTTGGAAAGCGTAAAACGGCAAAAATACGTACGACCGAGGAGAGTGCATAGTATACACGAAAGTGTAAATACGCTACGCGTTGAAACATAAAGGGAACGTAGGTCTGGATCTGCCCCAGAGATACCAACCTTCCATTTTTTAGCTCAGTAACCCGGAAATATCTGCACAAACAGTGCCCAGGATCTCCACATGCGATTTGTCAATACCTTGAGACTAGGGAGCATGTTCAAACCCCCGCACGCTTTCCATACACAGGGGGGGTCTGTTATTTCACACGAAAGAGTGGAGTGAACTCCCCTGTCATTCCCCCTGCCATACGGTCTATGCCGCCCAGTTTGCATAATTAGCATGGTAAACCCCGCCTCTGGTGCAGGGTTTTGGCATGCAGAAGGCAAACTCCGAACCGTTGGGAATTCCATCCTCATGGAGATTTGCTGTGTAACATATGGGTCATGCATGCATAGATGTTACAAGCCAGGGGACTTATGCAAACAATTTGCGTAATGCCCCTTGCAGACTTATCTATAAATCAGGTCCCGGATGTTGAGGGGTATGCTGTAACACTACACAAGTTGTCACCTATGGCAACTGACATGCCACAGCTAGATTCCTAACCTTGACACAGCAGTCTGCCACCACAATGACCCTTAACAGACAAACACAACTAATCAGATAATCAATAAATAAGCCTAGATGTTCTTGGCATATGTACCTTAAATCATATGGGTGGCCAAACGCAGTACAACTTTTTCAAGATTAATTACAATTTTTTCAGTGGATTAACTTTTTTTGGACCCTTTAACAACCCTCTTCTGCACCATTCTAGGAATAATGACTAACCTCATCATCTTTTTACAAAGCCAGTATGCATAATTGTAGCTATTTTGGCCTTAATATTACAAAAATAATTCATTAATTTCTGTCTCCAATGTCATCTTTATTAAAATAAATGACTAGAAACCCAAATTAGGCTTCAGCAATGGGCAGTGTTCTGCATGTTCCTATATAAAATCACCTGGCTACTCTTGCTCATGGATACAGGGTATCTGCATCTGCATTATGATTTCTGCATAAGGGCCTCCCTTTGAGAAATAAATGAGCTAAAAATACCCAGCATTGCCTTCTGTGACAACGTTACACAATGTCCTTTCTGATGTTCATCTGCACTTTATTCATGGTTTCAAACAAACTGCACCATATCAGTCAGAAACAACCTCCTCTACAAGTCTATCCAACAATAGTTTTCCAATATATAATATATCATAATTATGTTAACCAAAAAACAACTACCAGTCACCTACATCATTACAGCCCTCCTCAAATACCAGACACCTACATCATTACAGCCCTCATCAACTACCAGTCACCTACATCATTACAGCCCTCATCAACTACCAGACACCTACATCATTACAGCCCTCATCAACTACCAGACACCTACATCATTACAGCCCTCCTCAAATACCAGACACCTACATCAATACAGCCCTCCTCAAATACCAGACACCTACATCATTACAGCCCTAATCAACTACCAGACACCTACATCATTACAGCCCTCATCAAATACCAGACACCTACATCATTACAGCCCTCCTCAAATACCCCCTCATCAAATACCAGACACCTACATCATTACAGACCTCATCAACTACCAGACACCTACATCATTACAGCCCTCATCAAATACTAGACACCTACATCATTACAGACCTCATCAACTACCAGACACCTACATCAATACAGCCCTCCTCAAATACCAGACACCTACATCATTACAGCCCTCATTAACTACCAGTCACCTACATCATTACAGACCTCATCAACTACCAGACACCTACATCATTACAGCCCTCATCAAATACCAGACACCTACATCATTACAACCCTCATCAACTACTAGACATCTACATCATTACAGCCCTCATCAACTACTAGACATCTACATCATTACAGCCCTCATCAACTATCAGACATCTACATCATTACAGCCCTCATCAACTACCAGACATCTACATCATTACAGCCCTCATCAAATACTAGACATCTACATCATTACAGCCCTCATCAACTACTAGACATCTACATCATTACAGCCCTCATCAACTACCAGACATCTACATCATTACAGCCCTCAGCAACTACCAGACATCTACATCATTACAGCCCTCATCAAATACTAGACACCTACATCATTACAGACCTCATCAACTACCAGACACCTACATCAATACAGCCCTCATCAAATACCAGACACCTACATCATTACAGACCTCATCAACTACCAGACATCTACACCATTACAGCCCTCATCAACTACCAGACATCTACATCATTACAGCCCTCATCAACTACCAGCCACCTACATCATTACAGCCCTCATCAACTACCAGATATCTACATCATTACAGCCCTCATCAACTACCAGCCACCTACATCAATACAGACCTCATCAACTACCAGCCACCTACATCAATACAGCCCTCATTGAATACCAGCCACCTACATCAATACAGCCCTCATCAACTACCAGCCACCTGCAGAATACAGATGTCCTTATCTTTCAGCCACCTGCAGCATACAGACCCCCTCCATTGCAAGCAACCTGCAGCACATGGAGAGTCCCAGCACTTAGCTTCTTGTAGCTGCTAGACACCAGCAAGAAGTCTTCCCCTCAAACCACATTCACACATTAGCTACATTAGTCTATCCAACAATAGTTTTCCTATATATAATATATTAAAATTATTTTAACTAAAAACCAACCACTAGTCACCTACATCTTTACAGCCCTCATCAACTACCAGCCACCTGCATCATACAGACCTCCTCAAGTACTAGTCAACTGCATCATACATACTTCCCCAATTACCAGCCACCTGCAGCATACAGACCTCCTCAACTACCAGCAACATACAGATGTCCTTATCTTTCAGCCACCTGCATCATACAGATGTCCTTATCTTTCAGCCACCTGCAGCATACAGACCCCCTCCATTGCAAGCAACCTGCAGCACAGGGAGAGTCCCAACACTTAGCTACTTGTAGCTGCTAGAAACCAGCAAGAAGTCTTCCCCTCAAACCACATTCACACATACGCTACTGGCACATGGTTGCCAACTTTTGCAAATAAATATCAGGGAAACTGTGATATCACTATCAAGGTGCTGCAGCAAAGGGGTGCGTCCTGCGAATAGCTCCTCCCATGGGTGTATCTAGGGCTCTGAGGAAACTTTTTCTCAATAAAAATGGCAACATTAGTGTTTATTGATTTTTAACTTGTTAGTCAATAAATACTTTCAGTACTTACTCAATCTTCTGACTTCTTTATCTTTGTAGAATACATAAAAGTAGGTAACACCGCAGCTGATTAACAAGAGACCAAAGTGTATTTTTAATTTCTGTCTCCCTTATTGAATCCATGTAGTCTTATATAACTATCTTTAATTACATATTAACCTTTTTAAAATGCCCACCTCCATAGGCCTCCCTGCAGGGACATATGACACAATTTCTAAATCCTGTCATCGATGACATTTCTCTATTCCGTCATCATAACACAATGACTACTTGAACTGAATCCGCATAAGACAGATTGACAAACACTTCAGGGAGTCAGGGGGATCACCAACTCCTTAGGGAACCTCCCTGATATTCAGGGAGACTTTGCATCTATGGACTGGATCCAGACCTCTGAGCGCTTACCACACGTACAGAGGTCTAGAAGAGGGACGTAAACTCCCCTCACAGCCTTAAGTCTCTTGTTTGGATCAGTGGTCCATACCGCTGATCCGCACAGACATGTAAATCCCTGCATTGGATACAGTTTCATAGGTAGAACTAAAAGACTGCCAATATAGAGACACAGAGGGACTGACAGATCAACTGTTTAATCAGCTAGAGTTTCCTAATCCCCTAAGGTGAGTTTTGGGCACCACCTAGTGTTGTTACAAAGTCACTCATGATTGGTCTGTTACTACTGTCCTTGTTCCTTCTACTCTGCACCATGTACAGTACAGCACCCTGAAAGTCTACAAGTGATAAATATAAAGTGACCCTTTAACAGGTTGTGAAATCAAGTATTAGCAATCAAGCATGTGGCCTTACTAGGTGCTAACTGATTGGATCTTACATTTAAGCAGGGTACACACTGGAAAAAAGAAACCGTTTATTATCTGGCGATCCTGCAGCTGTACACACTGGAAAGATGTCACTGCTGGATATTCCCAGAAGTCCTTTCTGCAACGATTCAGCATTGTCCCAGACGATCCAGCTGCCACCTCCTCCTCCTCCTCTTGCAGCTTAACAGGCTATTGTATAGAACTACAGGACTATTGTTGAAGAGCGATCATTGGTAAGCACACACTCCAAAAATCCACAGATCATAACATCGTTGATCAGTGATTTTTAGAAGCTGCTAAAAATCTAAATCGGATGAGGCCGGGCAGATCTGACCATTCTCTGCATTGTTTGACAGTACACACTGAACAGATTAAAGAGCTATCTGGCAATTATCCTGTGATTGGAAGGATAATCGTCAGATATCTCTCCAGTGTGTACCCTGCTTTACTCCTATTGTCAACTTATGATATAAAACTTCTGTCTAATATTCATCTTGCTACTGTAAGTGTATGCTTACGATAAAGGATTTCTGATTGACATCTTGTCAGAGTTGATAATTAAAATATATATAATATATATAGTATAGTGTATATATAGTATAATATAATAGCCGAGTGGCCGGCTCCTGACGCAAATACTCTCCGAATGCATAGCGTAGGCCCTATGGGCTGTACCAATAACAGACGATGGTCTGGATTCACAGGGCCAGATCCAGACTTAAGTAAGTGCTTGAAATTAGTTACTCCTGGGCTAAACCATGATGATTGCAGGAGAGTCATATTTCATCTGTTGCAATCAGTATTAGAGTTGAGAGGTGATGTTTCCTATCCCAAGTCTAAATAACGGTGTGATAGTACAGCTGGTCAGTATCTGTGTGCAGTAAGCAATTCAAAGATCTATCCCTGCATGCAAAGAATACAATTAACTTGACTCCCCCTGCAATCAACATGGTTTAGCCCAGGAGTAACTCATTTCAAGCAGTTACTAAAGTCTGGATCCAGCCCAGAGTTACGTAGTTTTCGTCTTACGTATGTTGTTTTAAGAATTGGGCTACTACGCATGTGTAGTAGCTTATTTACGCTATCTATGTACCATTTCTTTACGTAGATTGCGTAAGCGCGGACTAAAGACCACGATTACGCAATCTACATACAGAAATTGTATGTAGATAGCATAAATAAGCTACTACACATGCGTAGTAGCCCAATTCTTAAAACAACCTACGTAAGACGAAAAGTACGTAACTGTGAATCCGGATAGATACCTGCATCGCACGAAGTGCGGATGGGTATAAAAAGTGCCAGGCACCAATACCCTTTTCAATAGTATTTAAGCTGCAAAGCATTAGTCAAGATGTGAGAAAACAGAGAGTAATTGAATTAATTATCTGGATGTCAGGGAATCCCTGTACTCAAACCCATATTATTTTGTGTGTTTTCACAGTTATGACTCATTTATGTAACTGCTACTGCACATCACCCAAACGTAACAAAGAAAAGCAATTATAAAGCCCTGAGTTTTAATTGTCAATACAACTCGTGTTTCTGCTACAAGAAAAGAACTCTAGACTCTGGCTCTAAATGATGAATGAACAGCTGGCATGGTCTTTCATATTCAGAGAATGCACAAAGGAGGAAAATGTAAATCTACACAGAAGTCTACTGAAATGTGAAGAATAATCAGATATGGATAAGGGCATTCAAATCAGCTGCCTCACATATTAAATAATACAGATGGAAAGAAAAAACCGGGTGCAGTGGAGGATGAAATGAACCTAATGGCAAAATCTAAACTATATCAGCATGGATTAGGACCTGAATGCCTGGGAGAGTTGGGTTGTAGAAAGGAGCCCCCATAAGGCAATGTCCATCTGTCTGTGGATTGTATGTATTTTATATAAGCACCACCAGCGCTGCCACTAGAAATTGTGGGCACCCGGAACTCCACCTCTATGTAATGTCACACGCTGCAGCAGGTCGATATGCAGGGAAGGCTTGTTTTTAAGAAGTCCTCCTAGCGCATAGGCCCGTTGATGAGCAGCCTGGTGCAGCTCTGCAGCAGAAGATAACGGCGGTATGTGACTGGTGATAGTAACCTGCTGAAGGTCTGAGGGCCGTATTCAGATATCCGTTTCGAAAGTTTTGTGCGTATTTTTAGGATCGGATCGATTTTGCATCAACTGCGCCTGCGTAGTAATAGTGATACGCCGTCTACGTTGAAGTTAAGGTCGGAAATGGCTAAGGGACGGACTTGTGAATCGGGCAGAGATCCTATGCGACCCTAAGTGCTGCGGAAATATACGGACCTAAGAATTTGCATAGAAATGGGCGGGGGGAGGCATTGAGATGAGGGAAAGTGGGCACGCTTACAGAGTTAGGGCCGGTAATATACACATAAGGCCGGAAGTGAGTGCGGCCAGATAGGGCAAGTCAATGCAGGTGGAAGTTTAGGTACGACCGGAGGTTGCGAGGGGAGTGACTGTTTTTTCTGGTGGGTGTAACCTGCTCAGACCTGCCACTTAGTTGCGTATATTTGCGGCCCGATCGCCGACGGATCTCTGAATACAGCTCTGAATCTCCAGTCCCAGCAGTCTTTCCCCCTGATGTTGCCCTAAGCACAACATTGGTGGCTTTGATCTCTTCAGTGCATTCTGGGGATGGATCCAGCTTTGTCAATTCTGTGCACTGAGATAGATCTAATAGAACTGGGCCCCAATATTCAGGCATCAGCTGTACATATGCTTTGTAACAACTCACACAAACTGATCTCCCACAGCCAGGAGCCACCTTAGCTTTCCTTTTTGTGTATATAGGAGTCTGGATGGGTATACAAGGAATTTCCTCTTAAGTAGGAATGGGTCAGAACACACTCCAGTCAATTAAAAAGCATACTCACAAACCTCTGAGCATGTGCAGCGTCTTATAGCTCATTCACACTTCGCCAAAAACCAGGATATTGCCGGGGAAAGCCCTGATGACCCGGGTCGAGGCTCAGTGTGAAAGGGTTTGACTGCTTCTACCTGGGTCTATAGATTGGGGACAATTGGAGGGTTATTCCCGGGTCCAACCCAAGCAGCTACCTTTATGAAAGGTGAGACACAGGTTTTTTTTAACCCAGGTCTTACAGGAAGAAAGTGATTTGGGGGATTAGGGAAATGAGCCCTCAAACTAATGATGCCAGGGCAGACCCAGGTTCAAAACCCAGGTGAATGGTAAAAACTAAGGGTGAAGAGCTGGGACACACGACAATAACCCGGGTGTTTGCCATGGGGCAATGTGAAAGTAGTATAAAAGTCTAGATCTAGCCCAAGGTTATTAATGCTTTTTGATGAATACTGCACAGACGACAACATTAAGGAAACAGCTGCTTGTAGAGACTGTCACATATAAAGAAAGGCTTGAAGCTATGGTGGCTCTTATACATACTATCTATATTTAGGGCCGCCCATAGCATTTCAGTTGACCAGGGAAACAGCATTATTGCCCCCTCCCCACTCATATCCAATCTGTCTTCCACTATAATATATTGATGAACTCCAATTGCCACACACCCACGGCTGCCGAGCAGCTTCGGATACAGAATCGTGGTCAGCTACAGTACATCATTGGCATGCCACGGCGGTGTATATAATAATACTGGTGAGTACTAGCAGAGTGGGTCAGCCAGGACTGCTCTCCAGCACGGACAGTGGCTCCTGCTGACATCCACTGCTACTATTCCCATCCACATCATACAAGAAGCCACGGGACGCTGATAATGTACAGCACTGGCCACAGTCCTGTATCTGAAACATCTAGAAACATAGGGGTAGATCCAGACCTACGTGCTTGATACGTTATTTATGCTAGAGGACCTTCTAAGCCCTCCCCTAGGCACTCCCCTCGCATGTGCGTACTTTGGGCGTTTAATGACTACCGAACCCTACCTTAACTTTACACAGCGTAAGTACTGATGTACATATAGGCCTCACATACTTACGAGCCTAAGCACGCCCATACTGTATGTTTTAAATGCCTCACCCCACCTCCGAAGCATAATTACGGGTGTCGTATGGCTGGCACGCTGTTTATACGTGACTGGCCCTTACACTCTGAGTTACGTGGCATAACAATTGCCGCGTGTATGCGCAGTAAGTACTAATGTGCGATTTTACAATAGCGGCTAGCGTAAAATCGCTCACGTATGTGGCTCTGGATCTGGCCCATAGAGAGTGACGGCAGATAAAAGCAATCATGCATGTTTCTCAGGGCCCCACTGAGCATGGTATAACAATGGCAAGGCCAGTACCGGCTATAAGATATTCTACATTTTCTACAACTAACCCAACGTAGAACTAACACCAATAACTAAAAAAATATTGTTATGGCTCTCCATATCCAGAACATCTCAAAGAAATAAAAAAGTGATATCTTTATAACTACAGAAGAAGCAGAAACAAAGAGACTTGGAGACTGCTTTGTATCCATTAAAAAGACCTGAATAATTGACTAACATCCCAAGTGGTTGATAGAACAGGTCAATGGACCAGATCCAGAGTTTGAAAATAAGATGGAATCAGGTGGAAAGTTACACCTGGGCAAAACCATGTTCAATTACAGAAATCAAAATAATATTTTCCTCTGCATGTAGGAAGGTTACTTTCTTCTTGCTTGTTGCACAGAGATATTGTTACGGTATTGAGAGATATTGTTGAGATACGGTTATTTAAATTTGATCTAGGAAACATCACTTCTCACCTCTGAATTTTCAGATGACATTTGCCTCCCCTGCAATTCTACATAGTTTTGCCCAATTGTCACTTTCCAATTATTTTCCTCTTATATCCAAACTGTGGGCCAGATTCAGACCCCTGCACGTTTTCCATATGTGCGGGGGTCTGTACGTCCGTGAGAGAGTGGGGAGTGCATGCCTCCTGTCACTCACCTCTCTCATGCGGGCATTAACACTGTCGTGCCTGCATTAACTCTGTCGTGCGGATCAGCGGTCCTTTCGACCTCTGATCCGCAGCAGTGTGAGAGCCCCCTTCCACACTGTACAATTTGCATGTTTCCCACCGCACAGCCCATTTCCTAGCATGCGCCCTCCAGTAAAGTCAAGCCACTTTCGCACCTTGCATGCGTAAGTGACCTGACATTATTAGGTCAGAATACGGTCCTGTATCTGGCCCTATGTTTGGAAATATAAGAAAGTCGCAAACCCATATTATGTGCAATATTAGCACAAAGCTTAAGAGATACATTATAAGATCCAGAAAAACAATAGCACAACCAACACAGCAATTTTGAGTTTCGATACAGCTGATAAATATGGAATGAAATGTATAGTGATGGATGAACATAATTATCTGAAATTATTTAGTATTATATGTAAGTTAATTGTAATCTATTTATACCCAGGATTGAGGACCATGTGGGCCTGGGGATGACAATGATCAAGGGCCCATGCTATACAGTATGCTTTGGAGGAGGATGTCAGTTCCTGAGGCACTGCAGTGTGTAGGGGCCTATTTTCAGATGGAGGCCTGGGGTTGTAGTGCCATTAGCCCCATTGTTAATCTGGCCCAGTTTATACCATACAATTTATATCACTCTGGAGTTTTGAATCCAATGCACCAGCTTTTTATCCTGAGAGATTCAGCATTTGTGAAAATGTATGGTAATCTATACACCACTGAGCCTCAAATATTTACAATTATCATTTTTAGCAACAGTCAAACTAATATTGCTGTAAACGTTTTAATCTTTCACTAGGGATGCATTCTACGCAACAAAAGCAGAGAGGCGAAAGCTCATTTTCGGCTGTCTTTATTTTGAAAATATTACTGTTTAGAAAGTTTTACTAATGAATGGGTAATTATTTTTCCGATCTCTTTCACCCTTACCCCTTTTACATCTCTGCCCCAGCAATATCCCGGGACTTTCACCGCAATATCCAGGGAATTGCCAGGGCGACAGATCAACTCAGGGTCAGAGAAAGGGGTAATCCCATTTCACACTGCAGAAATGACCCCGGAAATTCCAGGAGCCGGGTCTGCTCTAGCAGTGTGAAGGGCTACGCGTGGCTCCTGGCAAGGGATTCGTTTACTATTTCCATAGATATAGTAAACAAATCCCTCCAATCAGGTTTCTTCTGGTGAGACCCAGATTGCAAAAACCCGGGTCTCCCCTTTCACACTGATCCCTAACGATTCAGGACCTGATTCACGCTTAAGAACGCGATAGGTTCCTAAATATACGCAACTAATAGCAATGAAACTCCCTCGGTACGCCTCCGGTTTTCAGGTTCTTATGTGACTTACGAGTGCCATAGGGCTCCCTTTACTGTAGGTTTGCATTTGAATGCGTAGGGCGTCTACTTAGGAACTTAACTGCATAACCGCGCCTTCATTTGGTCATTTAAATGCCTCTCTCCACCTAAATCTTCGTATCTGCCGAGTTCATTATCCATGGAACGCCCATTTTTGCGTATGTTACTACGAACCTACAGATTTTAAATTCGTAGTGTATAAGCACGGAATTCGCAAACTTAAGTCCAACGCAAATAGCGTATAAAAGTTACTACACATGCGCAGTGCATCCGTTCTTATATCCGTTAAAATCATAAGAATTCTTAAGTGTGAATCAGGTCCTCAGACACAGGAAAAACCTTTCTTTTCTCCCAAGTCCGAATCTCAAGTCATTAGACCTGGGAAGAAGCCTTGGGACCTTTGAAATCACACCTCAACCCGGGGCATTGAAGTCTCAAGATGTGAGATGTGTAAGAGGTTTTAGGTGAATTCTGAGGCTCTTCAATGCACACTAGCTTGTGAAGCAATGATTGAGAGGGGTTCCGTGTGCCGCACCAAAAATGGCATTTGTGATTAGTCAAAGCTATCAGCTGTGGGGAAGGGAGGGTTAGAGGTGGGGTAAGGATTAGGTATAGGGTTGGGGATGTAAAAAATACTCCCCAGTCAGTGCTACGGATTCTTGCTGGGCAGCGCTCATTTTGTCTTTCCCGTGGGTTAGGGGCATTTGCTGGAGGTGGGAGGTTGCAAATGCACTGTCGAAAACGGCCCTGTTGTAACAGTGTAGCACAGCCTCTCTCCCTGCAAGTCCCATGCTCTTACCGGTTTGGACAAACAGCACCAATGTGCAGCACTTTACACAAATCGCTGATAAAGACTGAATAAAGTTTGATGTTGAAGACTGCACAATGGTGCTGACTATGAGACAATGTCCTTTATCAGGAGATCTATATTACTTACCTGAAAACCACTCAAAGATTATTGTTTAGGCTCATTAATTATGTATTTTCTCATTCCTGCATGTCTCGCTGTCCGACTTGCAAAGTTAATTTCAGAAGGGGTTACTTATTCATTGTGATATAAATAACCTCTTTCCTCATCTAACTGCCTACAAAGTTTGGAAACTAATCAGCCGGTACCAGAGAACCAGCTTTGCCAGATTTAATCTGACAACCATGAGAGTTGTTGTCAGGTCATGTCACATTCAATGATTCAACACTTTGAAGAGAGGATCTACATAAACATAGCAGGTCTCACAATCTCTCTAGATGTTGATGCACCCAAGCAAGGCTGGACGTCTTGGAAAGGAAGCAAAGTGCAGAGGCTGGACTCACAGGCGTCTCTTTCTTTCTCCACTTCATAGAAAATCCAAAAATATAAATAATAATAGAACTTCCAAGACCAGAGTTTAAAATGTCAACAGAATTAAGTCAAGAAATATTCAGAGATTCCGTTTTCCAATATGCGTGCGTATTTTTGCGAACGGACAAACTGCGCATGCGTAGTAACTTTTGTTACGCAATCTACGTTGATTATACACTCGTAAGTCCAGTGATCACGGACCTTTGAATCGCACGTGGGTACGTATGCACGGATCTCCCACGTAGAAATACGCATGCGAGAATTTAAATAAAAATGGGCGGCGGGGAGGCATTCTAATGAAGGAATGTGGGCGTGACTAGCATGAAACGCACGCACAGAGGACACATTCGCACGCAACTGCACACTGAAAGATACAAGTGGTCTATGGAGGTGTAAGTCTACGAGAGCACGGTTTTGCTAGGGGATTGTCAGAGGTTTTGGTGGGTATTCCTAGCTACGTGCGTGCGTTTATTTGCAATCGCGATTGCAAACGCATCTCTGAATACAGCCCAAAGTCCTTAATAAAGTACAATGATGCTATAGTCACACTGCTGAGGATCTAACTTCCTGGAATGATTCTAGGCGTAACGTAAAGAATTGTTTACTGTAATTGCATATGAATTTGTGTATTTTTTTGCTTTTTGCTGATAAGTTCCACAAGGTTCACATTGCTGTTTTATTTGATGTGCATTGTTTATCTTTGATGAGTGTAGTTAATCGGTATGATGGTCTTAATGTCCTCTGTACATACACCCTAGCGGCTCCTGCTCTGTTATTTCACATTTCAAATGATCAAAATAGAGAAAAGGGCCCAATCCAACATATGCCAGTTTCACCCCTGCCAACGTATATCACACTCTCCTGTCTACTTTCAACCTTTTATATGTTTTATATACTCTTAGCTTCTGAATATATAACATGCTGTATTTAATTATTAATGTTGCACTGGGGTCAAGAGTTATCTTTGGACAAGGGCCCCCTGTCACTCTCCTCTCATGTGTAGAGTTCGCCTTAAAATCTATGCAATGATCTGTTTGAATGCACATCTGTGCGGATCTTCATTTTGCTGCCCACTTAGCTTGATCTTCATGAGGAGATAAGGCATGCAGAATCTTTGTAACGTCCCTCTTCATGGAAAACTGAGTTTCATACATTAGACGTTCCGTTGCTGAACATCTAGTGTGTGCATGCGTGCTGCCAGAAAATAACCCGGATTCCATAAGCAGCTTGTGGAATTTGGGTGACCTTCTTAGTTCTGGATCTGGCCCAATGTTAATAGGGGTGTGGTTCACTGCTGAGAATGACCCTTTTACAAGAGTGACATTTTCTACCAGCCATTTCCAACATCCCAACACCAGCAATTGGGATCTTTGACAGAATCAAAGATCCCCAGGAAAAATCCCCAGCACCGACTGGTGAGTATTTCCTCAACCCTTATCCTAAGCCTCACCCTAACCCCTTCATTAACCTAACCTAAGATTCCCCTCCTCTCAGCCTAACCCTAAGACTCCCTTCCTAGCAGCCTAACCCTAAGACTCCCTTCCCCGCAGCCTGACCCTAAGACTCCCTTCCCCGCAGCCTAACCCTAAGACTCCCCTCACCGCAGACTAACCCTAAGACTCCCTTCCCCACAGCCTAACCGCCCATCCCCACAGCCTAACCCTAAGACTCCCCTCCCCGAAGCCTAACCCTAAGACTCCCTTCCCCGCAGCCGAACCCTAAGACTCCCCTCCCCACAGCCGAACCCTAAGACTCTCCTCCCCGCAGCCTAACCGTAAGACTTCCCTCCCCACAGCCTAACCCTAAGACTCTCCTCCCCACAGCCTAACCCTAAGACTTCCCTCCCCACAGCCTAACCCTAAGACTCCCCTCCCCGCAGCCTAACCCTAAGACTCCCTTCTCCGCAGCCGAACCCTAAGACTCTCCTCCCCACAGCCGAACCCTAAGACTCTCCTTCCCGCAGCCTAACCCTAAGACTTACTTCCTCGTAGCCGAACCCTAAGACTCCCCTTGTGAAAAAATACATTTGGCATACTTAACCATTCAGGTCTTGACAAACAAAACATTTATTCTTGACAAACACAAGAGCATCATTGTGACACAATTATGGGCACACAACAGGAATGGGAAGAGAGAGAAAAAGATAAGAACTATATACTAATATAGATATCTATATATAGACAGACAGATTTTCTGTAAATTAAGAACAATCACGCTTAGCGCTTAGAAGACTTCAGCAGCACATATAATAGACGACATATCACCATTCTCTACAATCAGCGTAATTACAGTGTAGCATGAAGAAGCTCTCCAGCCCCCTTAGCAGAGGCTCCCGCCCACAGATCTCCACAGGAATCTCACAAAGCTAATGTGTCTTCTCAACGCAAGACAGAAAGCCGCGTGGCTGCAAAGGTAGGGGGTAGAGAAGCATTATGTATGCACAATGAGCCACAGCTTACCATAGTCACACACAAAAACATCCAGAAAGGCAAGTGACTTTCCAGAATGAAGGAAAGTACAAATATATCTGAGTGGCATCAGTGGTATTATACTCCCAATGTCTAGTGGGGGAGCTATCTTATTTATAGAGGTACACCATGTCGTACCTAAAGAGCCACTCCCATTGAGCAATACATGATGACCAAACATTAGAAATGACTTTAATTCTTCAATTACACATTTATGTCAGCCCTGGGGACAGGGGCGCTCGATACTCAAACATGGAGAGCCGAGCATTGTTTTAAGCTGTTAGCCAATGACAGCTTCTATCACCCAATACCTCCCCCAGTCCCATCTAGCTCTGACTAGTCCCACCCATTCAGACTTTGGCCCCGCCTCCTTGCTATGGGACCCAAGTCTGTCACCTTCCGTCCCTGCCTAGGGGCTACTTTACAGTTTAAACAGCACATGAAAAATGTAATAACGATGACTAAACAGATTAAACATAGAGCTATGTTGTGTTTCAGTTCTATTTGCAAAACCAAAGTATTTTCACTGTATGCATAAGAATAAAAATTCGTTTGCAACTCTGACATTGCAACATGGTTTGTCCAGGTCTATACTTGCACCTGTTTTTGCTATTAGCTATGGATCAGCTTCAGAGTGTGA
The DNA here is from genome assembly GCA_011038615.1 of Limnodynastes dumerilii. Lineage (NCBI taxonomy): Eukaryota > Metazoa > Chordata > Amphibia > Anura > Limnodynastidae > Limnodynastes > Limnodynastes dumerilii. The sequence continues at coordinate 440,698 of WWET01000577.1, read as the reverse complement.
GCCCACTTGCCAGTATGAGCTCTAGGGACTAGTATGTTGGATCAGTGGGGTCGTGTGCACCGCCGCAAAATCCCTTTTTGGAAATCCACACGGCCGACAGTTGTATTTTAGACCCGTCGCTGCAATGGCCGGACAGGTTAGTGCAGGGGAGGGGATGTATTTTACTAGGGTAGTTTTAGGGTTAGGCTGCAGGGAGGGGATAGATGGGAAAAGGGGAGTCTTAGGGTTAGGCTGCGGGGAGGGGATGGATGGGAGAAAGGGATACTTAGGGTTAGGATGTAAGTAAGGCACTCTTAGGGTTAGGCTGCGGGGAAGGGAGTCTTGGGGTTAAGCTGCGAGGAAATGAGACTTAGGGTTAGGCTGCAGGGTCTCACAGCAAGGAGGCAGAGCCTGAGTCTGCATGGAGGGGGGGGGGGGGTTGGACATTCTCTGTGTCTCCCCCCGGGCCGCCATCAGAAAATGTGGGGTTTGGGACACAGCAGCGGGTCCACGCCCATTGTGATGGACCTGCTTTAACAGTGGGCCAGTGTTCAGGGAAGCTGTTAGTGTAGGGAGGCGGGGGGAGTGAGGGTAATGAGGCTGGGAGGGCCAGCATAGTTACACTCCCTTACACTGGCTGAAGTTAGGGTAGCTTTCAGCCGGCGTAAGGGAGTGTAAATATGCACGAAGCAGGGGGAGTGTCGGGGGAGTGAGCTGCTGTTACGCTGAGCGTTAGAACGCTGTAACAGCGTAGGTCTGGATCAGGCCCAAGGAAACAATATGTTGTATAAAAACATATATAAACAGTAAACTTTGCTTTGCACAGTCAGAAGTAGGAAGAAACACATAAAGAAGCTGCAATTACCTCTCAATGAATTATTAAGCAAAAAACTATGGCTACATATCTCCTCTCCACACATATAGAAAAAGGTTTTCTGCCTCATTAAAATAAACTAAACAGCCATTATTCTTCTATGAAATGTCAGAATATTTTAAAGGTTTTCAGAAAATAATGATAATAAAGATTATTTATCCCAATAGAGATTTTCCTTCATGAAAAATAACTCCTCAGTAACAAATAAAAATAACTAATTGTGATAATTCTGGGCCGTTTTCAGAGATCTGTTTCCATGAAGGTGCGCAATTATACGCACGCACGGTGCAGGCCACACCCCCTCACACCCATGACACTCCCCTCTCTCGGCCATGCTGTCAATGACTTCTGCCTCCATAGACGTGTAACTTTCCGTCAGCAGTTGTGTGCGTAAGCGTCCTCCGTACATGCGATTCATGTTAGTCGCGCCCACGTACCTTCACTTAAATGCCTTCCCCCGCCCATTTTTATTTAAATTTTCACGTACGTATTTTTGCAGCGCATATCCGGATGTATGTATCCATGTGCTATTCACAAGTCCATCCGTGAGGCACTTACGTGCGTATAGTCTACGTAAAGTACGTAAAAAGAATTACTACGCTTTTGCATTTAAAACGTACCTAAAAATACGCAGGCAACTCGCCATGAAAACGGTTCTCTGAAGCAGGCCCTCTATCTCTGATATCTGCTGTGATCTGCTATGACTGTAAGGCAGGGGTGGCCAAACCCGGGCCTGAAGCACCACCAACAGTCCATGTTTTCCAGGTCTCCTCAGATAGTCAGAGCTGAGATAATCACTACCACCTGTAGATCTTTAATAATGTGTCAGTCAGTAATGAACACACCTGTGCCCCAACAAGGAGACCTGGAAAACATGCACTGTTGGTGGTGCTTGAGGTCCAGGTTTGGCCACCCCTGTTGTAAGGTAACCTATGTAAGTGACATATACGTCACGGCCTTAAGAGTAAGAGCCCTACATTACAAATACTTTCTACAGGCCAATGATCCAATAATAAAAGGCACAAGTTATTCATTTAATCGAATATCTTTATTTCTGAAAGCGTAAATTAATAGACTTCATACTTAATTCATACATAATGCGGAGCTGATTCAGAGGTGAATATAAGTCCGATGGCTTAGCATATCTCATGGCGACTGTGCACTGCGATTACTCAGAAATCCTGTGCATACAACTGCGGGCAATCCAGTCAGACGCTGCTTGCGCTGTTACCTTTTGCATTCTAAAGGGTGTTTCAAGGAAGGGCAGTGGTGGAGACACAGTAAATATAGTAAACATAGTAAATATTCAGTATGGGCGTGGTCATGCAGTTGTGGGCAATCCAGAACCGAATGCAGACCTTAGCATGCATAGGGCCTAATCCAGAACCGAATGCAGATCTTAGCATGCATTGGGCCTAATCCAGAACCGAATGCAGACCTTAGCATGCATAGGGCCTAATTCAATTAGCATGTTTTTCGGCAAAGATTTTTCATCTAATACATAGAGGTGCGCATAAAAATCAGCTACCGTAATAGACAGGAAAATGCGCAGAGGAAAATTTTTTTCTGTCTATTGCGGTGTGTATTTCTAATTAAATTAGTGCCCATAGTGTAGGGCAAAACATTTGCACCAGCCACAGGTCATGTCTAAGAGGACTGAAACTCCACAGCCGATTGTAAGCCATTTTCACACTCAATACAATACAAAGGCTATGGAAGGTATAATAATCCCTAAAGTTATTAAGGAAATTGGGTTAAATATATTTTTGGATATACGGTAGTTTTATTGCATTCACATTGCAACTGAAGCACTCACACTAGTAATAGCCACCATTTCAAGTCTACATAACTATGTATTACTCTGCTCTTACACAACATATATAGTCTCATAGCTACCCTATGTGCTGTATTTGCATACAGCAGGCCACAGAAACCTGTGGCTCTCCAGATGTTGTGAAACTACGACTGCTAGCATGCTTTGTCAGATATCGGCTATGCCTATGCAGGTAAAGCATGCTGGGAGTTGTAGTTTCACAACACCCGGAGAGCCACCCGTTGGCCAGGCCTGGCATACAGCGTGCCACTCCGTGTGCTTTTGGCTTGGCTTCCCATGTTTTGCAGATGGATGCTAATATTGTATTAACAAGTGAACACTATCACAAAAAAACACATTGAAGGTCAAAGTACTTTTCATTCATTCATTACTACGTTTAATTATCACCATCCAGCAATTTCAATATATAAGCATTTATACATTTATTTATTTTACAAAGCTCATTTAATAATGTTTTTTTCCTCCAAAATAATGTTTTTCTTAATCACTTGCTAGAGGATTTTAAATATTTTGCAATTGCATTTTCAGACAATTACCTTGGAGTGGATTTTGCAGTGTATCCTAGCAACACATGTATCTATTTTTTCAGAAGAAATTAAACTTTTGTTAGGTGTTGGTCATGTGACCTGTGGAATTTAATTAATATGCAAACCATATCGAGATTGTCTTGGTATTCTTTAGAGAAGCTGCAGGGGCAGTACATTGGATAAACAGCCAGCCTTTGTAGGTAGCAGGACTCCCTGTGCGTGTTATGAATACATGTGAGTTAAATGCTTGTAAGTTTCCGAACTACTAAAATGTACGAAGCAGCATTTTATATTTTAATAATGAAACATAAATAGTCTTCACTGTAGTTCTATATACTAAATATATTATTTTGTAATGTAATATAATATGAGAAAACTCACATGTTTATGGGTGTTTATTTCTTCAAGCTACATTTGGAAATAAATAATAAATAAGAAATGTTATAACCCTTTCACATCACCACAAAAAATCTGGGTTGTTGGCCTTTTACCCAGGTCAAGGCTCCAGAAACCCAGGTTTGGTGGTGATGTGAAAGGTACTGGGGTCCTGGTCCCGGGTCTAATAATTCAGGACTTAGACATAGGAAAAGAGAGAAGTTTTTCCCATGTCCGACCCAGGTAAGATCAACGCGCATCTCACCTAACACACTTGATTGGAGGGATTTGTTTACTGTTGCTATGGCAATGCTATGTTGCTACCTCTCTCCCGGAGGTCCTTGCAGCCCTTCACACTGTCAAGGCAGACCCGGGATCAGAAATTTCCAGGGTCTACCTTGCAGTGTTTTAAGAGTCACATCACCACCAAATACAGACCCTCCAACATGACCCATTTTATTAGGTACAAAATAATCCGCTCCTGAGCTTCCAACTGTCACTCATCTGGTTTAAATGAATTAAATGATATTTAAAAACTATTTGTCTCTTCAACAAAGGTGGTTACCATAGTAACTGACAGTTGGAAACTGAGGAGCAGAATATTTTGTACCTAATGGAATGTTGGAAGGTATGCAAATACCTGGGTTTTTGGCCAAAAACTCAGGTTTTTGGTGGTGATGTGAAAGGTCCCATTTTTGTACATCTGGGTCTAATGACCTGGCATTCAATCCCAGGAAAAAAGAAGGGAATGGTGTCTATGTTAAAGGGTCCTTCATAAAGAATTCGATTATTATTGCTATGAGCCAAAGCAAAAAGGAGAAAGCTGCGTTTTAGGAGTACTTGTATGTATCCTTTCTGGTGCACCTGCGGTTCCGCTATTCGCCGCTATGAACTTACTAGTTGTATTTCTCCTTTCTTGTCCGCTTAGCGAATAGCTAGGAAAAGTAGGAAGGTGACTGCTACAAAATGCAGCTTACTCCTGTTGTAGTTGCCTGTCCCCTTTCTGTTCCTCATTTTTTTTTAAGTCCTGTGAATTGTGTTCAAAAAGTTAAGTCCCCTTCATTTTTTCCAGCCAAAAATAGCTCCTCTTTAGGATAATTGACAGTTGCTTGCAGACACGGGAAACTAATGGTACAGGTGAAACGGTCAGACCCGGGAAATGGGCCATGTGGCTCTTATCTGCCGTCACTTTCTATGTTTCTGTTTCTATCAAGGTTTTTTTTTTGCAACGTTTTCACATTATAGTACTATATAATAAATAGTTATTTTTCAAAACATTACCATTTTTCCCCATGTATAAGACGCACCTTTTTTAGACCAAAAATAGGTCTAAAAACCAGGTACGTCTTATACAGGGGATGTAAGGCTGAACTTACCTTTTCAGTCCCTCCGGCAGTCCCTCTGGCAGTTTCAGGCTCTTTCACCCGTAGCTGTGACTCCGGCTTGCTCCCTGGCGGTGCCCGCTGTACACTGACGTTGCATGACCTCAGGTCACACAGCGTCAGTGTACAGCGCGCACCGCCAGGGAGCCAGCCGGAGTCAGAGCTGCGGGTGAGAGAGCCTGAAACTGCCAAAGGGACTGAAAAGGTAAGTCCAGTCTTAAATTCCCTGATCCCTTGTATAAGATGCCCCCATTTTTTAGTTAATTAATGCTAAAAGTAATACATTAAAAAATACATTTAAAATAGTTTTTTTTTTTTATTTAGGCTCTAAAAATGGGGTGCGTCTTATACAAGGGAGCGTCTTATACATGGGGAAATACGGTATATCATATGGCAGGGGAGTTAGGAAATAATAATTATTTGAGTAAATAGGAAAATATGAAAAGAAATATTGAATAAAAAAATAAGGTTAAGTGTCCATATATAACACACATTAAGATGCAAAAATCCTGACTAGTTGTGGACTATTATTGAGTTGGAAATTCAGGACAATTCCCAAACTCTTATAGTGACATATTCAACTGCTTTAAATTTGAATGTATCTCATAGTTGCCTTTGTTTACTGACAGATGGGCCTGGGCATTGTCATTACACAGCAAATTACTTAAGCAAAGCTTTGGCGAGGCTGTGATTATGTGAATTGGATAACCATTCTTACTGCTCTTCCTAAAGCATGATGTGCTGCATCTATTATTATAGGTTGTTTCTGGGGCTTTGTTTTTTTTAAAGTGATGCTCCAAACTTGCTCTCGAGAGCTTTTTAGATTGCCTATATATTTGATATAAATTGATATAGCTCACTGAATTATGCAATATACAAATGAAGAGGTATAAGAAGAAAGTTTCTTTTTCAATGAGATGGTTACAATGAATCCAAATGTTATATTGATCCCTCTTACTGTGCAGGAAGCTCATAGATATCTAATATATGACCCTCTTCTAAATTCTACTGCAGGTTTATGAGGTAGTAAAGTAGAGAATATTTGTAATTGGTCTGAGCAGCTTCTATTTTGTGTAACTTCCATTTTGTGGATTCTGTTTGGGAGCAGCTAAGAGGGGGTGTTGTTCCACAGAAGCTATTTTGGAGGCTTTAAGGAGTGCTTTCAATAAAAAAAAAAATATATATATATACATTGAGACTCTCATTCTTATAGTACCATATGCAGAAAGGCCTTGATGGAGGCTGGTGGCTTATGATATATTTGCAAATATGTGTAACAGACATTTCTGCGTTTTATTTTACAGATACAACGGTATAATGTGTCACTGGGTAATGGCAGTGTTGCTGGACATTCTCTATCCTGTGTGTATGTTACAGATAGAATGGTATAATCTGTTACTGGGTAGTGGCAGTGTTGCTGGGCATTCTCTATTCTGTGTGTATGTTAAAGATAGAATGGTATAGTGTGTTACTGGTAATGGCAGTGTTGCTGGAAATTCTCTATCCTGTGTGTATGTTACAGATAGAATGGTATAGTGTGTTACTGGGTAATGGCAGTGTTGCTGAGGCATTTTCTTTCCTTTGCTTCTGTTGCTAGCAGATTACCCCCGGTCTTTCATGCACCTGTTTGCACTGACCTATGAGTCCATAGATCACTCTGATCTATTAGTGTGCACTTACGTGCGTATATGTGTTCCGTCCGTACAATTCTTGATAACCGCGCCTCCATGCGTTCATTTAAATGCCTCCCCCAACCACCTTTATGTAAATGTGTCCGTGCGTCTGATTTCCGTGTGTATGTCCCCAAGTGCTATTCACATGTACGTCCATTAGGCACTTCCGTGCGTATAGTCAACGTAAACTACGTACATAAAGTTACTATGCATGCGCAGTTAATCCGATCCTAAAAATACACACGGAAATCCATCAAAAACGGATCTCTGAATGTGGACCTCAAGCAACAATACAGCATACTTAGGAGCAAACTCCTCACCCATAGCTGTGCCTCTCACATGTATACATATATACGATTCAACAAATTGAAAACAGCAATGTAAGTATCAAGGTAGATAAATAAACTGAAACGTTATTTAAATGCCTTTACCATTTATTACAGACATGTAGAATACTTTGTTAGAGGCTACAAATGAGTAACAATGTAATGGTACAGATTAGCTGAATTAGTAAATTTATTTTATTTTTATTGCTAGTCAATTTTGTGTAAAATTATTCTGTTTCTTTCCATGTATAATATTAAATTGTCTCTAGGTAGATGATGAGATATACCAAATGTGAAGTCACAATTCACTTTTCTCAACATGTATAATTGTTTACTCCATTACAGATTTAGCCATGCATTTTGTCTCAGAAATAGCACAATATACCTAAGCTCAGTTGGCAAACAGTCCCATAATTCTCATGAAGATATATTGATATAGAAAACTATTGCACACACAAGATTAGCTTAATGATAATTCATCTCTCAGGCTCTTAACGTGTTCTTTTAATGAGTTTGGCCTTGCAGTAAATGTGAACTGAAAATTAAAAATCAATCCATTTAAAAGAGCTCAATAATAGGAATACAATGGTGCAGTAGAATTTTTCATCTTTTTATGTGAAATTGATATGTCAGTCTGTAATATATGTATTACAGATTAGTGATAGCCAAAGGCAAGGGCATCAGCACTAAAATTCCACATGCAGACTGCTCTTTTACTTTATAGAAATGGAAATGGACAAGTTAATGAATTACAATGTTTATGGAAAAACCACCATTAAAACTGAACTTTACCTTCTATGCCTTGTAATATGTTCTTTGTACTACACTACAGAATCACTACCTAATAAATCCTCCTGCTTAACAGGGAATGGGATCCTACAAGTTAGTGGGAACTTATTTTACAATCCCATAACAACGGACCGGATCCAGACCCCCGCGTGCTTTGCGTGCGCGCGGGGGTCTGAAATTACGCGAGACAGAGGGGAGTGCACACCCCCTGTCACTCCCCTCTGTCGTGCGGGCTTTATGGCAGCTTATGCTGCCATAAGCCT
>WWET01000577.1:358616-390416 GCA_011038615.1 Limnodynastes dumerilii | reverse complement strand
GAAATGAAATAATAGCTGTATATCTAAAATGTATAATATAATTGTAAGTTATAATTATTATTAATGATACTTTTTAAACATAATATGTAGGTGTATTACATTGAATAAAAGTATAACTTTTTTCCATGAAATGAAATAATAGCTGTATATCTAAAATGTTTACTATAATTGTAAGTTATAATTATTATTAATGATACTTTTTAAACATAATATGTAGGTGTATTACATTGAATAAAAGTATAACAATACTTTTTTCCATTTGGTTGTATATCTAATTAAGCAACTTGTGATCAGTAATTTAACATAGTTTGAGCCAGAGGATTTTGTTGGAAATAAAGTAAATGAAAAAGCATATTAACAACAACATATGTTGCCTTTTGTTCCTAAAGTAAGTTATCTGCAGGGAACGTTAAGATTACACTGTAACTGTGTCAATTCTCTCAGCAGCATTGATTACTGTGCTCATGCAGAGATATGCATTTTTAATATCCGTAAAAGGCCCCATATTCTACTTCTAATAAACCTGCCAAAGCAGCCTTATTGCTACTAACTTGATGTTTAATTAAAAGAACTGTTATCATAAACAGAATAGTTATGTTTTGGTTTTCAAACAATGATTTCCTTAATGGAGAGAAAACTACAAAATCTGTCATCAACCTTGCATCCATGGGTATTACTGAAAACAAATAGCATACAATAAATGTATAAATAGCATACAAGAAGAAATACATTTCCTCAGATATAAAACTATCGTAAAAATAGAGGATATTGAAGCCCATTTAATTTGAAATGCAGTATAAACATCTACAGTACTTATTAGGTAAACTTTCCCTTCTCATTAAACAGCATTATGTGTAGTTACCCTGAGTCATTTGCTGTGTCACAGCGGGTAGACAGTGTATGTAGGATAAGGGTGTGGGTCTCCACTGGCAACGGTCCTATTTCGAAAAAACCCTAACCCTCCCTTTTCCACAGCCTGACCCTATCCCTGCCTTCCCTGCAGCCTAACCCTAAGACTCCCCTCCCTGTAGCCTAACCCTAAGTCTTCCATCCCAGCAGCCTAAACCTAGACTCCCATTCCCACAGCCTAACCCTTTCCTTCCCCAGAGCCTAACATAACCCTAAAAGTCCCCAGAGAGGTTACTTACCTCTCCAATGGGTTCTACAGTGGGCGGTCGGTGCAACAAGTCGAAGGGTTCTGAAAAGGAATGGATAAGTATGCTGATGGGCATACTTACCCATTCCACAAAAAATTCTAAACTGGCTGTTTTTTTCAAAATAGAGATAGCCAATAATGAGCTTTCGGCTGTCTTAATTTTACTTTTGCACATAGAACTCGCATACTGCATAGCTTTATGTTTTTATTTTAAATATTTTTATTGAAGTATATTCCAGAAACAATACAATCACATGTGGTCAACAAGTTTCGGAGAAACATCAGTAAATACATTACATTAAGCAGTACATGCATTAAAGCAGAACTCTCTAACAGGGTTCCCAATATTCAGCTAAACATTCGAAGGCACAGCATAATTAAAGAAAAGAAAAGAAAGGAAAATGTGGACGCGGCTACCCAGCTCCCAATCCATGCGATCTAGGAGAGTTCAATAGGGGGATCATTCAAGAACATCCTAGTTTCATACCATCCTGTATGTCTAAAACAAGCATGGATTTGAGTCCTAATGGTAAGGGGCTGTAAATTTATAAACTCCTGCCAGGTGTCAAAGAAAGATCCTGTTTTGGTCTCCCTATACAAGGATGATTCTACCCAGTCCATCCTAAATACAAAGAATAGTTTATTTTTAAACAGTGAGAGAGATGGGGGCTCCTCCTTGATCCACATATGTAAAATGGTTTTCCTGGTGACTGCAGATACTATTAAGCTAAGTCTTTTTTTGGCCCTGGACATCCGGGGTAGGTTTGTTACTATACCCAAAACTGCCCACTCTGCTTGCATTGGGGTAGTTAATGAAAGTCCGGACGAAGAAAATTGCAAAACTCCACGCCAAAACTGCTGTCTCTATTTTTAGAACAGCCATTTCTTGGTGGAGACTGACAACAGTAAAATAATTGGGTTGCAAGGTGTTATGTTAACATAGAATAGTAAACATTTTTCATTGAGTGAGAATTCATGGTGGGATGGCATGACAGAAAATGTGACCTTGAAGATGACAAAGTAGTTGTATTAGGAAGGGTAAGGCAGTATGTTTCCAAAATAACATCCAGTCATTGATAGCAATGTCCTAGAAAACAGGCCCTAATCAGGATTATTTTTGGCCTATTAACCACCCAAGGTGATGGATTCCTTATAATTCCCTGATAACAGCTACTTCATAAACCTCATGACTTATATAATATATTAATTGGGATTGTAAATACTAAAGAGTATACTTTAGTAAGGGTTTGGTTAAGCGGTTGCAGTCCCTGGTTAGAACTTCTCATTTCCGAAATAGGGACATCCGAAAGTTCCTTTTTGGATGTCCCTATTTCAAAAACTCCCCACTTTATAACTTTTTTTTAGAAAAATACCGCTGCTGCCGCCGATATCCCTCCCCCACCGCTACCCTTGGACCACAGGGAAAGGTGAGTAAACCTCTCCTGGGTGCAAGGTAGGGAGGGTTAGGGTCAGGCTGTGAGAGATGGAAGGTTAGGGTCAGACTGCGGCATGTGGAGGGTTAGGGTCAGGCTGCAGGGAAGGGAGAATTAGGGTCAGGCTGCGGGAGATGGTGGGTTAGGGTCAGACTGCAGGGAAGGGAGGGTTAGGTTTATGGTGATGAGAGGGATATGCAATCGAAATTCCAGCCAGTTCAAAATTGGCTGGGAGGAAACGGCCCTATCGAAATAGGGCCGTTCTGAGCGGGGACCCACACCTAAATGATTTAACCTTTTAAATAAATAAACTAAACTAAACCCTTGCTAAACCCTTTTGTTCAATCCAGTATTCCGCCCACACGTTGTTGCGAGTAGAATACTCAAGGGTGCCTTCAGCAGTCCTAAATCTCATCCGCATGTAGGAGAGCAGGGGGGGAGGGGGTGCCCTGCTCTCCTATGTGCCATACAGGTGTGGGCCATTCTCTACCAGTCAGTTTCGAAATGGCTGAGAAATCGATTGCTTTTGCCTAGAAGAGGAAAAGCAATTGATCCTCTGCAGAATAAAGACGAAAGATTAATATCATTTCATTCCCAACACTTACCCTAGCCCACCCTTCCCCATTGCTTATCCCTAAGACCCCCTTTCCATGACCATAACCCTAAAACTCCCTTCCCCAGTGTCTAACCGTAAAAGTCCCTAGAGAGGATATTCACCTCTCTGGTGGGGTCTGCGGTGGTTGCGACAAGTCCGGCGTGCAGCGGCTTCGGATACTGAATTGACATACTTACCCATTCAAAAATAAGAATCAGAAAAGGCTGCCTTTTCGAAATAGATACAGGCAAAAATCAGTTTTCGGCATACAGGTCTGGGAATTCTGGTGGAGATCCTGGTATGTAGCCAAAAGCTGTTAGTGTTCCAAATAATAGCTGTAATAACGCAGATCCTGAGGATACTTCATGCCTAGCAACTCTTGAATATGACTTGTCCCATCATAATCATATAAAGGAAAAAGGAAAAACAGTGCAATTAGTCACCGCTCCATGCATCAATACCCCTGCAGTGAGATCCCTGAGAGAGGGGGGGAAGCTGAAAGTTCTTATGCTCCGGGCTGTCGGGACGTCCAGATCTTCACAGCGGCAGCGTCAGTGCAAACTGTTGGTTCTCCACGCGGTACTCAGGAAACGGAACTGCTAGTCCAAGTGTCCTCTCCTTCCTATAAGTCACTTGACCGGTTTCGGGCTTAGCCCTTTCTCAAAAGACCTGTATGCCGCTCTAAAGTACTGTAAACCATCTCTTGTGAAAAAGGTTTTATGGTAGTTATTTTCCTTTTTATGATATTTATTTATTATTATTTTTATCACACACATACAGCGCTTTTCCCTCTTTATATATTACTTTCTTCCAATTCACTTTTTATTTGAGGTTGGGACCCTCTATTAAATTGGGACTGCTGCAGTATGGTAGGCGCTTTTAAAGTGATATATTTTTAAAAATCAGTTTTCAGCTGTCTCTACTTCTAAAAGACTAAAAATTCTAAAAGAATTTGCGGTGGCGACTCCCACCAGTGCAGTACTTAGGTTAACAAATTCCGTACATCAACAAATTCTGTAAGGCACCTGTGCCTTACAATAATGATGATATGTTTATAAGTTCAATTCCCCGACGAGGCCTTATATGTGTGGAGTTTGTATGTTCTCCCCATGTCTGCATGGGTTTCCTCCACATGTCAAAAAACATGCTAGTAGGCTATTCAGTTACTAACATAATTAACCCTAGTGTGTGTGTGTGTGGTTCCAGGGGCTGAGTGACAATGATTCTCTATAAAGTAGCTGGTGGGTGGATTTGGCAGCCTACATGGGCCAAGTGGTTCTTATCTGCCATCAAATTATTTGATCTTAAGTCTGGATCAGATATTAGGTTGTCCCTTTTTATTAAAAATAAATAAAATACACCATCTTCTGGTCGCAACCCGTCCCCCTTTCTCTTGCACTGCAGGGTTGTATACTGTACCATTAGTTAATATGTAACCAAAAGGAGACACAAAGGCCAAAATCCAGTGATGGAATAACCACCATTGCTCAGGGGACGGTGGTACTGGCGTCTGGACTGGAGCTGAGGAGGACCAGCCAATGCTAATCTGCACTCAAGACCCTCACATTTGTCATTATTATGATTGATTTTTATCTTCCCCTGCAGTGCAATAAACTCTTATACAATAGATTGTCCTTTAAAAAATCTTGGACATTGTAGCCATACAGATCACAGTCTTTATTTATTTGTCTTTATTTCTATAGTACTGAAATGAATTACTGTACAGCCCACATTTGCATCTGCAACAGTGTCTTAGTATTTACAACCATGATAGATTTGGCCCAATAAATACTGGTGCTGTTTACAGCTTTTCAGAATGTTATGTCTTGCATACTAAGGATTCTTTAATTCTTCTTTATCAGCCAGGGAATAAGTTGCATAACAGTTAACTGTGTTTTAAATGCTGCCTGTTTTAGATCCTACTCAGTATATTTCTGTAATGCAATTATAGTGTTATAACTGGCTGGTGTACAATATTATACTACTGCTAGATAGTTTCTTGTTGTGTATTTACATTCCCAGGACCTTCTGTGACGTGTATTTCCAACTTTATATGCAAAGAAATCAGTAAACTGCTTTGTTGTGTTTGGAATAAAAAATACTATATTAAACACAGAAATTACTTAGAATCATTGAAAAGTGGCTATAAATTATTATTATTTTCCAGTTAATATAATTTTAGATGTCTTGTGTCTTATCTGGGTATGCAGCTGTTAAAAATAATTTGGCGCGCAGGATAAATCTTTAGTATTTGTTCTGGACTAATCCTCTGTGTTAGGTTACTCTGTAGATTACACTCTATGGGCTGGATACAGACTTAAGTAAGTGCTTGAAATTAGTTACTCCTGGGCTAAACCATGCTGATTTCAGGGGGAGTAAAGTTAATTGTATTTTGCATGCAGGGATATATCTTTGAATTGCTTACTGCACACAGACACTGACCAGCTTTACTATCACACTGTTATTTAGACTTGGGATAGGAAACATAACCTCTTAACTCTAATGCTGTTTGCAACAAATGAGATATGACTCCCCTGCAATCAACATGGTTTAGCCAAAGAATAACTAATTTCGAGCACTTACTTAAGTCTGGATCCAGTCCTATGGGACTAATTTCTAAGCAACAATGAAAAAAGGGGCAAATCTGCACCAGTTTAAACCATGTTACCTCATAGCAAGAGCTGTTTCTAGACCTAAATTTCATGTGACCCCATGTGCCCATCTTCCATTTGTTCCCCTTCTGTGTGTCCAGCCTCCATTTATGCCCCTTCTGTGTGTCCAGCTTCCATTTGTACCCCTTCTGTGTGTCCATACTCCATTTGTGCCCCTTCTGTGTGCCCAGCCTCAATGTGTACCCCTTCTGTGTGTCCAGCCTCCATTTGAGCCCCTTCTGTGTGTCCAGCCTCCATTTGTATCCCTTCTGTATGTCCAGCCTCCATTTGTATCCCTTCTGTGTTTCTAGCCTCCATGTGTGCCCCTTCTGTGTGTCCAGTCTCCATTTCAGCTCCTTCTGTTTGTCTGCAAAATACTGCAAATACTACTATATTTTACTATGCTACAGCAAGATTACCCTTTTTAATGCTTTCAAAAACACAAACTGTCCTCAACAGAACTCATTGTAAAAATAGTACCAGTAAATTGGAGATACAGTTCTCAGGAATTATTGGCAAAAAATGTATATTAGTGGATGAAATTAATAACTGAATTTTTACTCTCAATAGAGCCAGTTTAAAGTCACCTTTCTTACAAAACTTTTCACTTTAATAATTGTGTTGTGGGTTATTTCTGAAGTACACAATACAAGGTGCTTTTTCAGCCATACTTCCATTAACAAATTGGTATTACAAGAGAGACTGCACTTCTGACATTCTCTATTGTCTTCTGGGAAGTCTTAAGAGCATTATCATGTACAGTAGGAGAAACATGTGAGACACATAGAAATATTTTCTGTCAAAGTGTTATTGAAAGCTGTAAAAGAAGTCAGATCATTTGTGCCAATTTAATGCTGAAAAGCAGTATATATGCAAGTGGGAATATCTGAAGAGTTTATATTGTATAATGAATTTATATAGATATCTGCTTCTAAAAAATAAATGCATTTAATAATGACAAAATAAAAAAAGCACAAAAGTAGTTATAATCTAGAGGATTTAGGTCCGGATTCACAGTTACGTAGTTTTCGTCTTACGTAGGTTGTTTTAAGAATTGAGCTACTACGCATGCGTAGTAGCTTATTTACGCTATCTTCGTACCATTTCTGTACGTAGATTACGTAAGTAAGAATGTAGATTGCGTAGAAAGACCACGCTTACGCAATCTACTTACACAAATGGTACATAGATAGCGTAAATAAGCTACTATGCATGCGTAATAGCTCAATTCTTAGAACAACGTACGGAAGACGAAAACTACGTAACTGTGAATCAGGACCCACAAATATTGGGCCTCTAACAAGGAACTAGGAAAAGGGTTAAAACAAATACTGTAGTCATCATAAACCAAAACATTCTGTATACTCCAGATTTTATAAATCAATATTGATAACTCTGATACAGGTCATTACTCAAATTTGATTATTGTCTATAAAATAGAATTTATGTTTTTCTGATTGATTGTGTTTTAATGTTATTTAATATATTGGGTTGTTTATCTTTAGTTTATATCTTTTTTATCTTTTTTTTTATTGTGATGTCTAAAGTATAGCCTACATTAAAGGTTAAGCTCTGCAGTATTTGTTTTTACATCGTTTGTACATCCAGAATGACATTAAAAAAAGATTATTTTTTTTATTCATAAAATAAATTTCATGATCTAACTGTTGATATGTTTTAGTAAAATTGTATTTAATATGTCATATCATCGAGACAGAAGTGTGGGTAGTTTGAAATCACACGATATATACCTATGAATAACACTAACTGATTAAAGGTTAGGATAGTGATAATGCGGTAGACAGGTCACAATAATGGTCTGGATCCAGACTTCCGAAAACGTCCTTTCTTTCTGTTTGCGCATGTGCCGCTAATGACATTCGTGACTGGGTCCTCAATATCCAGACTTCTGTTCTTTTTTTGTATCCAATGGGGCAGGTGCCAGAGCAAAGTGGAGGGGTTAGGAATTTAAATATTACAGTACAGGCAGTATCCAGTTGTTATGTTGCCAGGTCAAAATGTTGACTATTGAATATTATTTTTCAAAGTTTGAAAAAGAGCTTTGGAAGGCTCGAAACGCGTCAGCGTTGAGTGTATCACACAGCCGGCACTTGGAACCACTCTGCAGTCGGACTCCAGGACGCTGTCTCCCACAGTTCAATTTCGGAAACCCGGGTAGATTTTATCTATATCTCATCCAGAACATCTGGAAGAAACCACCGAAGAAGAGTGATTAATAAATAACCTCTCGCCTAAATTAAGAACTGCCTGCTATTAATTCACATATCCTGGACATTGTATGTGTATATATCGGTTCTTATTCATTCTATTTTATATATTTATATTTTTTTATTGGTTTTATATGTAGGTTAAGTTCAGAAATTAAGAGGGCTATGTCACGGCTATGGGGTTTTTTGGATCTGTAATGGGTACCAGGGGAAGAAATAGACGAGCTGGTTTGTAGTGGAAGCTCACAGGTTTAATGTAAGGTTTGCTCTTGAAAGTACATAGGTAAAGTAATAACAATCTTGACGGTACCGGACTATGCCGGACTGAAACAGGTAGGCAAGACAGTTCAATACACAGGCTTGGCAGGACCGGACTATGCTGGACTGGAACAGTCAGGCAAGACAGTTCAATAAACAGGCTTGGCAGGACCAGACTATGACAGACTGGAACAGATAGGCTTACTTGTGTTCAGCTGACTTGGTAGCAGGATTGCAAGGTAAGCCGGAACCAGAGCTGGATTTGCAAGGTAACCTGGAACTGGAAGTGGATTACAAGGTAAGCTGGAACCGGAGCTGGATTGCAAGGTAAGAACGAGTTGTTCTGGCAATGAGTTGACTGAGCACAGGGTTTAAATAGTGCGCCCTGTGCACTTATTGGCTGGAGGACTGGAGCAGTGAATCCCTATTGGCTCCCCTGAGACATGTGACCAGCGGCAAGATGGCGGCGCCCATGCACCGGAGCACCGCGGTGCTGGGCGCCAGAATCCATGTGGGAGACGCCAGCAGCATTCCAGGCTGCTAAGTATAGGAGACTGTCACTATGCTGGTGACAGTCTCCAGGAGCCTGGGCCACGTTACCACCGGGAGAGGACCGTCGACAGCCGGCACCTAGTGGGGTAAGTGCGGCACTTGCCGCTGACCGTGACAGGCTAGATGTTTTAGTTGTTTTATTTTCATCATGTGTCTCCAGTCCTTCAGTTACTACGCATGCATAGTAGCTATAAACGGATAACTAGGTACGTAAGTAAAAAAATTAGGTGTAGTGAATCTGGTCCTCTATGTGTAAAAAAACCTAAGCTTGAATGGAATCGGAGTCAACAATCAGTCAGCATTGTCTGGTGGACGAATTGAAAGACATCATATATTTTGAAGAGCATTAAGCCCAAGAGGCATAAAATGTGAGTAGATTGACACCCTCTACTATCTTGTCCTTTGAAAAAAATGAATTAGACGAGGGTTGTCCACTGTTCCTTCTATCTGTTATATTTACCAACCCAACGAGAAATGAAAAACCTAAAGAATATCTGACATAACGAAAGGACAACTACATTTTTGTGTTTTTCTATCTTCACGGTATTTTTCATATTTTTCTCAATTTAAATTTTTTTTTTTTTACTTTTTCAGTTTTGTCACACACATTCATATTTTATAAGGTTCTTACTATATAATGGTTTTGATGCATGAGTGCTTTTTGAACATAGCATTGTTGAAGCCCTGTTTACAATAGGGCCGATTCTGGGTAACAGCCGACGGGAATTACGTACAGCTTGTACGTAATTCCCCTGTTTTGTAGGTTGTGCGCACAACCTTCTTAAGACACCATAAGGGCCGGTGTACGTAGGCCAGCTCTTACAAAAAGGGGGCTTTCCCCCCATTACGCATGTCGTATATGCGCCGTGAAGGCGGAGATAGACATGCTAATGAGGGGACGGGATTGGGAAAGCCGCGTTACGATCAGGTATGTGGCCTTAAGGTCACATATGTGATCGGAAAAGTCAAGTTATTAATCTGGACACGTAAGATTTCCTACCGACAGCAGGGAGTGCACAGGGCATCCGTAGGTCTGGATTCAGCCCAATGATTGTTATATTGTATAATCATAGGGGCTATCCCTCTGGGTGTCTGGGAACCCCCGATACTTTACCATGTTACCATGATACATGAATACATGCGTACAGGAATATGGGCTCTATTTACTAAAGCTTTAAAAAGTTCATTTTTGGAGTAATGAAGGACTGGATCCAGATTTAAGATCGTCAGGTGATTTACGCACGCAAGGTGCGCCCTCCAGATGTTACGCTAGGATTACTATAGTAATAGTAATAGTATAGTATTACTATTATAATCGGAACTTTGTTCCGTCCGAGCCCATTTGCGTGCAAAGTGTACAGTGTGGGAGGGGGCTCCCACACTGTAGCGGATCAGCAGTCGTATGGACCACTGATCCGGCCGTCGCATTTAAGGCAGGCTTATGGCAGCGTAAGCTGCCATAAAGCCCAGTTCTGAGCTTGCGCAGTAGCGAATCACGCAGAGAATCGTCAGCTGGAATAAGCTCAGATCTGGATCAAGGCCGCTTGGTCTAAATAAAAGGATATCCTAATGTTGGCTAACCTGTGGCACTCCAGGTGTTGTGAAACTATCAGCTCTATTTACTAAAGCTTTAAAAAGTTCATTTTTGGAGTAATGAAGTTATAACTCCAAAAATGAACTTTTTGCTATTTACAAACGCTGCGCCGCCATGGAAATCAACAGTTTCCATGGCCATGCAGTGAAACTTCTTCTGTGTTCGCCAGGCCGTTGTTTTCAACCGGAGTTTTATACTCTGCTCTGAGCGTTAAAATAACGCCATCTCAGACTGGCGTTCAGATTTCTATTCCAGCAATCTCCCCATATAACCCCATTTTTCTCCCCCTAATAGCTGGTATATTCCCCATATAACCCCATTTTTCTCCCCCTAATAGCTGGTAAAGGGGTATATTTATATGGGGAGACCGCTGGAATATACGTAAACACCGATCACTTATAAAAAAAAAAAAAAAAACATTTTTAGAAAATGAAAAAACAATAAAAAAACAACAGAAGTAAAAGAAAACAATATAATAGCTTTAACTACTTATCGGACCGAAGACGTGTCTGCCCGCAGGTACCGGTCCCGACATGGAGAGCCAGCACATGCGCAGTGCTTCTCATGCCGGGGCTTCATTTTTTTTACAAAGTCCCAGCAGAGAGCCACTGCGCATGTGCAGACGAAGAAAGCCCGCGATGCCTGAAGAAAGTTCAGATGTCATCGCGGGACAGCCAGCAGAGGGTGAGTATTAGTTAATAGCATGAACGTAGCTCACAAGTTCTCAGAGAGCGAATTCGAACTTGCCTGAGCTACGTTCATGCATTCTTACTAAATAGAGCCCTAAATGTGCTCTTTAAAAGTGACTATAATATGTTTCTTTTTTTGAAAAACTTTTCAAACCTTATAGTTATAGTTTAACGTTAGCTTAAAGCCAGAAGGAAATGCAAAGTTTGATCACTTCAAATGTAACAGCTCTTTGATAATGTCAGACTCACAGGAATATTTTTGACTTTTATGACTATAAACTCTTGCCTTACACGTTCACAGCCTGCAATAATTAGCTGTTATCTGATAGACTGCTTTGTGTGATCTCCAAAAACATTTTTAAAATCATGAAAACAGTCAGACAAATTGTTAAATCACCCGATATTTTATTAAATATCATTTCAAATACTGACGGCCCAATTCCATTAGCCTCGCACTTGCGTTATATGCGGTGCAAAGCTAATTGTGCAAATGTTTTATTTTTTATTTTTATACGCACCTCATAGACGTGCGCATAAAAATTGTCTACCGTGTTAGACGGGAAAAAGCGCAGCCCAATCTTTTTTCCATCTATCGCGATGCCTGAACAGATTAGATCGGGCCCTGAGACTTCATTTATTGTTTGATTGTATTTTGTTTTGTTTTGGTAACTAAAAATAATGTCAGCATGGCGGCTGAGTGTTTAGCTCTTGTGTCTCACAGTGCTGAGGTCATGAGTTTGATTCTCAGACTAGATCTTATCTCAGGGTTGCCGACTCTCCCGGAATACCCAGGAGACTCCTGAAATTTGGCCAGTTCTCCCAGTATCCTTGAAGAGGATAAATCTCCTGCAAGTCCAGACCCCCCTGTCAATTTGGGGTGGGGCTTAATGACACGATTTGCATAAAATGTGTCCTGGAGGAAAAAATAAAAAATAGGCAACTATTTCTCCCACATGCTGCTGGCTGAAATAACACTAGTCATAGAAATTGATGGCAGATATGAGCCACATGGCCCATCCAGTCTGCCCACTTGATTATTATTATATAGACCCTATTTACCCTCAATTTAGTTAAATTTAGTTTAATTTATCCCAAGCATGTTTAAACTCTTCGGGCCTGATCCAGAGATACGGCCGCCCTGTGAATTACGTCCTCCGCAGCCGTAATTTCCCTGTTATGAAGGTTGTGCGCATGCGCACAACCTTCATACGGCGGCGTAATGGCCGGCAACCATAACTATAGTTACGGCCGCAGGCTGTTATGAGAAGGGGGTTGTCCCCCCCTTTACGCATGCCGTATCTCCGCCGTCAAGGCGGAGATAGGCATGTAAATTAGGCAACGGGGCAGAGGAAGTCCCGTTACCATCAGCAATGCGGCTGTAAGTGTCCAGATTTTCGCCCGCCAGCGGGGAGTGCGCATAAAGACCTCGTGCAGCCGCAAGGCGCCCGTAGGTCTGAATCAGGCCCTTCTACTGTGTTAGCCTCAAACACCTCAGATGGGAGGCTATTCCACTTATCTATCACCCTTTCAGTGAAGTATTTTCCTCTAAACCTATCACCCTCCATTCTCATACACATGCCCTTTGTGTTTTAATACACCTCTTCTTTGGAAAAATACCACCCTCCTCAAGCCGGTCACAAACCTTGATATATTTGCTGCTATCATATCCCCCCTCTCCCTTCTCTGCTCCAAGCTATACATGTTTAGTTCCTCTAGCCTTTGGTATGTTGTGTGACACAGGCCATGGACCATTTTAGTTGCTCTTCTTTGCACAGTCTCTAATGTATTTATTTCTTTCTGGAGATATGGCCTCCAGAACTGAACACAGTATTCTAGGTGAGGTCGTACCAATGATTTATAAAGGGGCATCACTACTTCCCTGTTTCTGCTACTAATTCCTCTCCCTATGCAACCAAGCATCTGACTTGCCTTTCTCATTGCTTTGTTACATTGCTTGGCTACATTTAAGTCACATGAAATAATGACTCCTGGATCCCTTTCCTCAGTAGTTTCTAATGTAGTGCCATTAATGATATATTGAGCTTTTGGGTTTTTGCTTCCCAAGTGCATGATTTTGCACTTTTTGGCATTACACTGTAGTTGCCACACTCTTGACCTTTCCTCAGACGTGAATGTGTACAAATTTCTGTAAAGCGCTACGTAATCTGATGCTGCGAAAAACCTGTTCATAAATTAATGTGAAACATGTATACTAGTGTTTTAGATCGTGAGTATTGGGCTGTATTATCCATACCAATATGCATTAGCTATTTAACCAACTATAATTTAAAGTTGAGCTATAAAATATCACCTCTTCTGTTTGCTAAAGTTACTTTCAAAAAAGTGTTAAATAAACCAAATACTGTGTATGGCTCCAGTAACTGATTACATGTGAGAGAGTTATTATAGATGCTATTTATGCAGCAAATATATAAATATATATTTCAGAACTGAGTAGCATTAGAAAACAAAATATATATGTGTTTTTACAAAATGATATTAAGTCATTTCTTTACGGTGACTTTAAATAAGTTTTTAAATGTTCTGAAACTTTTTTCATCCCATAAGGAGGATGATGGCTCTTGGCAGCGGTATTTTCAGCATTAGTTATGAAGATTTATTCTGATTTAAATAACTTCAAAGACCAGAGCTGAATTTCTAATCAAAATTCATAAGACTCGGCTGCAGCCTGAATGTTAGCGATTTGGCCCTGTAAATATAACCAGAAAAAGTGCAGCCTTCAGAATAAATAATATTTGACAATTTGAGTTTGCTCACACATTAGACCGAATCCAAAGTTTCCACTCTCCCTGTATAGACTCATACCCCGGGATATGAACGCATATATATGCTCACCTGTCGAACGCCTCTGCATTGAAAGACGCCTGTTTGTCAGTGATGGCTGTTCGATGATTCTGCGTTCACCTGCTAAGCACTTCCAAATTAGACACAGACGCCTGATCTACAGTTCTGGACTTAAAGCAGCGTGGACAGGTGTGTATTATACTTTATCTTAGGGTTAGGGCTAGGCTGCGATTAGGGTTAGGGCTAGGCTGCGGTTATGTTGAAAAGGGGTGACAACGGGCCTTATTCACACTACCGGACGTATAGCATATACGTCTGTAGTTTACCTTTTTTTTGTACTGCACGTGTGTAGTAAATTTTTTACGTCATCTAGGTATCTTTTTCTTACGTAGCTTGTGTATATACGTAAATTCTGAAACATACAGCATCTTCAGCATCCTAGTGGCTATAACCCAATACATACATCATCCAAGCTCTATACAGGCATCATTTTTGCAACCACCACCCATGTCTGTCAACATACTAGTTTTCTTAAAATAAAAAAAAATGGGGGCTGCTCAATGGTCTCCAGAGACCACCGGCCTACCGGGCAAATTCCCTGTAAGGCCTACGGCCAATCCGCCCCTGATGTTAACATTCCCAGAGTGGAATTAACATCCACATGTATATTTTATTCGTCACTACCATGCTTACTACTCCCTAATGATATAAACCAGATCCAGACATATGAAAAGGGGGTATGACCGCTAACAATGCACAGGCAAGTACCTTGTATCCAGAGTTTTGTCCTTGGGCTGTTTTCAATGGCGGAGCATAATCAGATAAGAAGCGGAAAGCGCACGCAACCCAACTGGAGCGCCATAGGCTCGATTGAGACTTCTGATAAATAACATTTCTGACAGCCAGTGAGGCCAGGCTGTACAAACAAGTGGGCGGCTCTGAGTATTATGATGCACGGTATAGACATGCTGTCATTGGGCCGTATTCATAGATGCGTTTAATTGCGTTCTTTTAAAAAATAGATTTCTGAATACGGCCCATACTGTATACCAAGTAAGGGGCTTAAGCATTTTATAAAGGTCTCATCATTTTTGCCAAAATGTCGCAGGAAAACAGAATAGCTCCAGAATATGTTAATCAGCCACAATATATTTTAAAAGAAGATGTAAAACGTTTCAAACACTGCTAACTAGATAATATAAAAAAGGTGCAATTGTGGGTGAAGTAATATACAGCATCTGTAGTGCCTTTGCTTATACACATTATAAACAACATTATATTACATTTATTTAATATATTTTCAAAATACACCACCTAAGAATAAAGCATAAACATATTTAAAATATACTGTATAGAGGTTTATCACCGGCCTCCACATCAAGGAGCAGCTCTGCCCTATTGTACTCTGCTCTCATCTGAAAAGAACGGAAGTGACAATCACTCTGAAGAATTAAAAAAACATTTTTTAAATTTATTTCAGAATTTACTTTTCTGTTTTACATTTAACGTTTAGACATATACAATTTTAATGACACGTACACAATATTTTTCCTTAAAACTCAAGAACCATTTTAAGCATCTTAAATTTTCTTGCATTTTCTTTGCAGTCTTTATACATATCATAGTATTTTTTTAAGTATCTCTTTGATCCAGTTTCATAAACACATGCTCACTGTTCTCAGGATACAATGTTATGGGCACAAAGTATCGTAGCGTATTTACACTAGACGGAGTCGTAAAAAGCTATTTTTCAAGTACTGCGCATGCACGTGACAGATGTTACGGTACGGTACCATCCTAGTATCAAGAGCGTAACTACGAACGAAGGGGCATGCCAGCCATACGATACCCGTAATTACACATCGGAGGCGGGGTGAGGAATTTAAATCGTACAGTATGGGCGTGCTTAGGCGCGTACGTACGTGCAGCCATTATGGCCGACAGGAGTTACGCTTGGAAAAGTTAAGGTAGGGTTTGGAAAGCGTAAAATAGCAAAAATATGTACGACCGAGGGGAGTGCATAGTAATTACGACAGCATAAATACGCTACGCCTTGAAACGTAAAGGGAACGTAGGTCTGGATCCGGCCCATAGAGAACATAGCGCATAGTGAAACAAACAGGTGTGTTTGAAGATCAATCACTGTCTGGATATATATCACATATAAAATAAATTGCAGCACATAAAATTTTCATAAACAGGCATGGGATTGCTGCTTCTATAAAGAAATAACCACTTTTTGTATTAATAATCAATATAAAAAAAAGAAAAGTAGCACAGTGCAATACCCAATTTTTGTTAAATAGAAATAAAGACATATATGAAAAATACAATATGCAATATATAATAAAATAAAACAAATCTCTTATATATCTCATAATAGTCCAATATAGCAGGGCTCCTCAACCAGTGTGCCATCAGATGTTGCTAAGTGTGCCGTGGCACAATGCCTCCAACAGGAGAACAAGCACTGGAAGACCTTACCTTAAGGAAATAATTTCACCATTTGTTCCATACTCCGCCCACACACACATGATGGGGGATACTGGGCAGGCTGCAGACACATGATGGGGGATTCTGGGCAGGCTGCAGACACATGATGGGGGATACTGTGCAGGCTGCAGACACATGATGGGGGATACTACGCAGGCTGCAGATACATGATGGGGGGATTCTGGGGAGGCTGCAGACAAATGAATGGGGACTACTGTCAGTGGTGGACTGGGCCGGGGGGCAGGGGGGCACATGCCCTCCAGGCCGCACTGCCGTTAGTTGTTTAGGGCCGTATGGTCTGTCGCTGACCATGCGGCTGGATGCTTTTAAACATGTTCTCCTGGCCGCAGCGGTTTTCATGAGGGCTGGCCTGGCTGCTTGCTAGGATACAAGCCAGCCCTCATGTAAACCGCTGCAGCCGGGACTCAGTCTGACCAAGTCCCGGCCGCAGCAGTTTACACAAGGGCTGACTTGTGTCCTAGCAACCAGCTAGCCCTCATGTAAACAGCTGGTGAATGTTAAATAAAACATTTTTCCAGGGGGGGCCCCACCATTTCTGATTGCGACCCTGCCCAGACTGGAAACTTGCTCGGTTTTATAGGGAGAGAAATTAGGAGCAGAGAAAGTAGTGATGTCACTTTATAGGTCATTGTTACGGCCTCACCTAGAATACTGTGTTCAGTTCTGGAGGCAACTAAAATGGTGCATGTCCTGTGTCGCACAACATACAGAGAGACTACAGGAAGTAACATGTATAGCTTGGAGCAGAGAAGAGCAACTAAAACGGTGCATGGCCTGTGTCACACAACATACAATGAAAGATTAGAGGGAGTAATCATGTATAGCTTGGTCAAAATATTGACTGTGAACGTCACAAGCCCTTATCTAAAATTATACTTACATATCCACAGCGATAGAAATCGGTTAGGTCTTCTGCTCAAAGACCCTCAAACCAAAAATAAAAGTTACTGATCAGCGCTATTAAAAAAGGAACACATAATTTAAAGAAATAGAATTATCACTTTTATTGCACACCAGACAACAATTTACTATATGAGGGGCTGCACTAAGGACTTATACTATATGAGGGGGCTGCACTAAAGACCTCTACTATATGAGGGGCTGCACTAAGGACTTATACTATATGAAGGACGACACTAAGGACTTATACTATATGAAGGGGCTGCACAAAGCACTTATACTATATGAGGGGCTGCAGTAAGGACCTATACTATATGATTGGGGTGCACTAAGGACCTATACTATATGAGGGACTGCACTAAGCCGTGGGCTTGCCTCCCAGGCCAAAATTTGCCAGCCAGCCCCTGACTACTGTGGAGGCTGGAGACACATGAGTGGGGACTACTGTGGAGGCTGGAGACATATGAATGTCTATTTTGTTTTTGTGCTTTTGGTGTGCCGTGGAAATCTGGTAAGGGCTTAGGTGTGCCGAGGGTGAATAAAGGTTGAGGAGCACTGCAATATAGGATGCCTAAAATCAATAAAAAGCAAACGGTGACTGCATAGATTGATGTAATTAAGTGCAATCAGTCTGCATGTTGCATAATGTCTAACATCAGTTTGCAATGACGATGGATAGTAAGCTGCTTGTAACACCTCTCACACTCAACTATTAGATATCACGAAACGAGATGGTAAATAGACACATTGGATATAAAAATATTTAAAGTATACCAAAAGACATCTTCAATGGTATTTCATTTCCATTAATGATGATAACCAGTCTCAACTAGCACAGAGATTGTTGTAACAGCCTCCATGCAAATGAATTGCCAGAGCTCAATAAGCAGACCAAGCTTTTCCACCAACTGAACTGGTTCTAGTTTTGCATCTTTAGGCAGGAAGGGTCATGGCTAGCACTAAAGTAACTGACGTCCTACGTGCAAATATCTTGCAAGAGATCCAGTGATCTCAAACTCTTTACAGTGGTTGGACAATGAATTAGACATTTTTAAACTAGTCAAAAAATGAGAGCTGACACCTGCAATGAAGAAAAATGCCTGGCGCGGCCTAACAAACATAAAAACTCAGGTAAAAAAATGTATAAAAATTTTAAATTTGAGCTGCGGATGACTAGGCTTAGGTAAGAAATTAATATTATGAAATATTAAAGACACTTGTGTGTTTCCCAATCAGAATTAATAAAGTGTAATGATTTATAAAAAAAAACTTTAAAAGAATCTAAAAAACGTATTGTCCAACCACTGGGGATCCGTAGGAGAGCTATATAGGTTTACTTGATGTTCCACGGCACAATAATATCCAAAACTAACTGACAATTGCCGTGGAATATCAAACCGGGATGGTAGCAAATCTGACACGTTTCTCTTAATGGTTTTCTCAAAGAGTTTTCAGGAGCATTCCAAAGTTTAATTTTACTGTGGTTGCTAAGGCAGCCCATACTCTGTATGATCTGAGGACAAATTGTAAGTACTAGTATTTTTCTTACAGCCTACAGTAATCTATTCAAAGAACACATTTATTTCTGCACATAGCATTGCTGCTTCAATAATGTGCAGCAGAACAGAGTTCTGAATGTATTATTTCAATAAATTATTTTCCATACACTTACTTTGGCTCCATATATTTTCTGGTTATGTTTCTGAAAATGCATTACAAACTCCATATACTCCTTAACACCAATCCAGCAAACAGGACACAGAGCCACTGGCTAAAAAATGGCCGAACTCATTTATTCAACAAGCATTGAGTGATAAATTAACAAGGTTATTGACAATGACAAATTTTGGATGGTTTTTGTGTTTGTCAGGCATGCTTTAACTGTGAGCTAAGTAACCAACCTCACACTGGCAAGGCATTCATGACCTTTTGATAGTAGCTTCTCTAGCACACAGGCGATTTGGATACAACAATAAATTTGACTGTGGTGAAAGGATTCCGAAACACAATACCTCTTTTAAACACAGCAATTCCTTGTGGCTCTTGGCCGTGCCTTAAATACAAAATCTTCCCATGTTGTTCTGTTGTGCCTTGTACAATAAATACATAATTTAACATGGATTATTTATCTGTGTTGAGGTCTTTCTGTGTGAGCTTTAATTGCCAACACAAGGCACAGCTGCAAAGGGAGGAATGGAAAGCGATGGAATAACAGTGAGTTATTGATTCCATTTCTACTGAACTTCAATGTAAGGAAATAACAAGACAGGCCAGCAAGATAGCACACATAGACTTTATTCACAATGCATTGTATGATCAGTGTGTATAAAGCTCTGATTAGTCCTATACATCACAACATAAACACTTCTGTTCCCTAACTCATTACGGAACAGAATAATGGATCCCCTGCTTTTTCCATACCCATTATTAGCATTAACCAGCATTTTTCATCAGATCCCCATACAAAAGATATGGCGGAATCCACAATTTCTGCTTTGCTCTTACAGCATAACCACTCACACTTGTACAGACAGATATCCCACAGTAAGGGCCTCCCAGTATATCTCCCTTTATATTTCAAACTGAGGAAGTAGGGAAGCCTGTATCAGTAGGTAGAGAAAACATATACTGTACATTGTACTAAGAAAATATGCCCACTGTTACGATCGTGGATCACAAAACACAGTAATGTAGGAACTGGTGAGGTTTATTGCAGGATGACACGGATGGAACAGGAATGCAACATGCAAATTACACAGAAATTTAGCACAGAAAACAGGAAGTAAACACAAGAATACCAGTAATTCAGAATCCAAATGAGTCCACAAAAGTAATATGCAGATGAAGTTAATCCGCAGGAAGTATGCAAGAAAGTCCGAATAAAGTCCACAGAGTCAGCAGCGTGGCTGGTATAAAGCAGGGATCCAAGATAAACGGAGACAGTGAGAATCATATAACAGGACCATGTTTGAGAAGAACAAATAAACATGCAGAACAGGAAGCAATGACCCATACCTTTCTCTGAAATGATGGGGTATATGTAGCCAGAGCACAGGTGTAGAATAATAGGCAATTACAGAGATTAATCCCAGAGAGAGTGTTCAAAAGCAGTCTCTAGAGGCAGCTAGTAGAAATGTCCACGACATTGGTCAGGACTGCTTCTAGATACATAACCAGAAATGGCAGTTCAGGGTGTAACACACACATACAATCACGACCTAGCCTCTCATGACTATTGCCCAGTGGAAAGTCACAGAAAGTCAAAGGGGCTGATCCAGAGGTGTACGTGCGCCTGATCGTGTGACGTATCGTGGCTTGATTTTTCACTGTGTATACTCAGAAATTATGTACCACCAATTTCAGCTGATCCAACCCCAAATGTAAGTCATGCTGCACCTGTTTGCACCCCTTACTTTGCTACTTTGTTACTGCTGTCCAAAACATGTCAAGTTGATCCGAGTACCAGATGTCCTGACTGCATAGCGTGCAGATGGGCACCTAACTCACTCTGCCATCCCCCGATCCGCCCTCCCGTTTTTAGGTACCTTATGGCACTTATGAGTGCCATAGGGCTACCTTATCTCTCATTGCACCTCCCCGCCTCCCTCCCAGATAATGTAAATATCTCCCCCCTCCCACTTCTCACTAAACACGCCTCAAGGCGGCATTACGCCACCTCTTTCTACGGATGTCGCAGCGTGCTGTCTGTAAAGACCGCACCTACGCTATCTACACTGTCTATCGGCTACGTAGATAGTGTAAATTATGTACTACGCATGCGCAGTAGGTAATTTCGCACACTTGCGCACTTAAGAAGCCGCAGCTTCTCAAGTGTGAATCAGGCCCACTGTTTTTGTAAGATTGTCTGTGTAAGTGCGTGTAAATGTAAATAATCCTCTGTCTCTCCCAGCACACTACTATTTCATTAACTTTATTATTGCTTAAGAAGGCTACATACTTGTACAATCTTCAGATCCACCTCCAAACCAGACTATTTACACAATCCTACAGCAGATGAAATTCACAGATGATACACAATGGACAATTTTACAGCAGACCTCCGACCTTCATCTGCTGAAACGATCTGCTGAAAGCAGGGTTGCCGACTTTAAAAAGCTTCCCCCCGGGAGATCCCGGAGGGAAGCTAAACATGTATGCAGGGGCGGGGCTTAATGCCGAAATTTATGCAAATTGCATCATTAAGCTCCGCCCCTCGACTATTACTTATATATTTCGGGGTTTCATAGGGATGGCGGCGAGGCAATTTGCGTCATCAATTCCCTCCCTGTCCCTAGCAACACTAGTATACTAGGCAGGGGGGCAGGACTTGAGGCCGTGGTTTCATGGAAACCACAAGCCTCAAGTCCCTTGCAGGAGATTTGCCGGCTCTCCTGGGATACCGGGAGAATTGCCTGAATTTCATGTGTCTCTCGGACATTCCGGGAGAGTCGGCAACTGTATCTGTACACACTCTTCCAATTTCCCCAGACCACTGCATGATGTCAGAAGCGGGAGAAGAATTTAATTTAAGGCAGCTGCAGGGGCATAAACACTGCTAAATTGGTCAAATGATTGGCAGTCTTGTCGCCTGATTATTTACCAAGTTTAAAAATCATTTGACCCAACCAAGTGACCAGGACTGGAAGTAACAAGTGTTAATGTGAGCGCACACACTTATCCATTTTCGGCTAACAGGACGGTCAGAGGTTGGATTGGACGCAGATTAGATAAGTGTGTACCCAGCTATCGTTGAAAGTTTTCAATTGGTTTGATGTGTTTATTATTATTTTCAGTACTGTCATTTTATTAAACTAAATATACATTTACCATATCTTTAATTACGACCAACTTTGTCTGATGGAAGAAATAATAGATTGCAGACCTATTGTATCAGGTCCTCCTTTTCAGTCTAAGGGTCATTGTATTAATATATGTACAACCACAATCCTTGTTACTCATGCTTTACACGGGGAAACGATCGTTAATGACCAGTTTAATCCATTAACAGTAAACAATCCCCTGAGACAGTAAAACCAGACTAACCACAGTCTTATGATATATCTGTCTACCGTTAAGTGAACCTGTAAACTTACTTTAACCTGACCTTAACTTCTCTGCAGGGATCTGCATCTGATCTGTCCCAGGCCCTTCATCACCCTATGCAGAAGTGAAGGGCCGGCTCCTACCACAGAACTTCTACCGGAGATTCGGTTAATAACATCTGGAGCATGTCAGGAAATCTGGGGAGAAAGCAAAGTGCATGCAAGGAGTTCTGCAGATTTTAATTTTTATCTCCATCTAACCCAGGGTACATTAGAGGTAGGTGACAAATGGGGAAGGTGCTCCCACTTTCCATATCTGATGGTAGCCCTGTCCACTATAATATATCTCCCAAATGTCCCTCGTTTGGCAGGAAAGTTGGAGTTTTAGGACTTTGGGGCTGATCCAGACCTACGGCGGCCGTATGCGTAAGAACCGCATCTCTGCAGTTCTGCGCATGCGCTGGGCAGATGTTGCCCGGTGTAGTTAGGGAAACCCGATCCTTAGGATTGGGCGTCCCTAACTGTTGCGTAGTTTGATCATCTTAACAAGTATTTCTGTTAATATTCAAAAAAGAAAGAGAGGGGAAGGGGCCACTTTTGAATGGGAAGACTATTAATACAATGGGGG
This sequence comes from Limnodynastes dumerilii, assembly GCA_011038615.1. NCBI lineage: Eukaryota > Metazoa > Chordata > Amphibia > Anura > Limnodynastidae > Limnodynastes > Limnodynastes dumerilii. The sequence continues at coordinate 367,371 of WWET01000577.1, read as the reverse complement.
CAATTACTACTACTTTTACTGAGGAGCAGGTATTAAAAGAACTTTCAAAATTGAAAGTGGACAAATCAATGGGACCAGATGGGATACATCCGAGGATACTAAAAGAGCTTAGAGGGGTGCTGGCAAAACCATTAACTGAATTATTCAATCAGTCACTAATAACTGGGGTAATTCCAGAGGACTGGAAAATAGCAAATGTAGTCCCTCTGCATAAAAGTGGAAGTAGGGAAGAAGAGTCAAACTACCGACCAGTGAGTCTAACATCAATAGTAGGGAAATTGATGGAAAAACTGTTAAAGGAACAAATTGTACAGTATCTTAAATCCAGTAACTTACAAGATCCAAAGCAGCATGGATTCACTGGGGGAAGATCATGTCAAACAGAGAATATCCAGCAACACTGCCATTACCCAGTAACACACTATACCATTCTATCTGTAACACACACACAGGATAGAGAATATCCAGCAACACTGCCATTACCCAGTAACACACTATACCATTCTATCTGTAACACACACACAGGATAGAGAATATCCAGCAACACTGCCATTACCCAGTAACACACTATACCATTCTATCTGTAACACACACACAGGATAGAGAATGCCCAGCTACACTGCTATTACCAGTAACACACTATACCATTCTATATGTAACACACACACAGGATAGAGAATGTCCAGCAACACTGCCATTACCAGTAACACAATATACTATTATATCTGTAACACACACACAGGATAGAGAATGTCCAGCAACACTGCCATTACCAGTAACACACTATACCATTCTATCTGTAACACACACACAGGATAAGAATGCCCAGCAACACTGCCATTACCAGTAACACAATATACTATTATATCTGTAACACACACACACAATTGGCTCAATATTTCCTTAATGGCATTACATTAGAATCTACCGAGTAGGAAAGGGATCTAGGAGTCATTATTTCCAGTAACTTGAAGGTAGCCAATCAATGTAACAAAGCAATGAAAAAGGCAAGTCAGATGCTTGGTTGCATAGGGAGAGGAGTTAGTAGCAGAAAGAGAGAAGTAGTGATGCCCCTTTATAAATCATTGGTACGCCCTCACCTAGAATACTGTGTTCAGTTCTGGAGGCCATATCTCCAGAAAGACAAATACATTAGAGACTTTGCAAAGAAGAGCAACTAAAATGGTTCATGGCCTTTGTAACAAATCATACCAAGAAAGGCTAGAGGAACTAAACATGTATAGCTTGGAGCAGAGAAGGGAGAGGGGGGACATGATAGCAGCTTTCAAATACAATGAGGGTTGTGACCAGCTAGAGGAGGGTACCATTTTTCAAAAGAAAAGGTGTAATAGAACACGAGGGCATGAATATAAACTGGAGGGTGGTAGATTCAAAGGAAATGTGCGGAAAAATTACTTCACTGAAAGGGTGATAAATAAGTGGAATATTCTCCCATCTGAGGTGGTTGAGGCCAATACATTAGAACAATTTAAACATGCTGGGGATAAATATAAGGGTATCCTAAATTGAGGGTAAATAGGTTCTAGGGTCAGTATAGTTTTGAATAAACAAATGGGCAGACTAGATGGGCCATGTGGCTCTTATCTTCCGTCACTTTCTATGTTTCTATGTTCTATGTAGTTATGGCGAGGGGGTCATTCCTCGCCGTAACTACGCAAACATTACGGAAGGAAGCAGGGGAAGGTAAGTAAATGAGGGAGGGAGTGCAGGTTAGGCCAGTTACGACCCATTGGCTGGCATAATTACCTACTGTTACGCCAGCTGAAATTAAGGTAGTCTTCAGCTGGCATAACAGTGGGTAATTATGCTGGCCCTTTGTTCCAATTGAGTTTATTCTGTCATTGCAAATCCGCTATACAGGTACTGTGCCCACCTGCCAGCGGTGCCGCCACAAACTGCCACGGCAGTACCTTCCTTCTACTATAGAGGATACCAGCCTTCACCAGTGGTGCTGCTGTTCGGACTTGTTCTTGGTTTAGGTGTGTGGTGCCTGCTCTGTATCCACTAGCTCTGGATTGCACCTGACACCTGGTTATTTAAACCCAGCAATTTCCAGCACAGATGGCTGGATCACAAGCTTCCTAGATGTTCAAAAACCCTTCACTGATACCTGAATTTGGTAAAATGTTGTTATATTTATCTTTAGAATTTTGTGCTAATGCTCTGTGGATTTCAGTATCTGTATATATTTTGCTTTGTCTAGTCTGTATCAGGGGTGGTTGACCAGCGTTGGAGCCATAACAAGTATCTGTGCAATGCAGTCTCCTGCACCCATGGTAATTATGCCACTGGTCTGTATCTATATTGCTTCGCCTAGCCTGGGACTTTACCCTGTCAGTTCCTTGCTTTTATCTTGTACCTGGAATCTGTCTGTTTCTCCCCTTGCTTGTATCCAGGGGTGTATCTATGGGACCAGCGCCCTTGGCAAAGTAAGGGACTGGCACCGCCATTACCCGTTTACTCCCATCATGTGCCTCCAGCTGCTCCTCCCCAGTACTTCCATCATGTGCCTCCAGCCCCCCAGTAACCCCATCATTTGTCTATATTCCCCCCCCCCAGTAATCCCATCATGTGCCTCCAAGCTCCAGAGCACCAACAGGTTTTCTTACCTTACCTGTGTCCTCAGAGCGGGACTGCGGCTAGAATTGAAGTCCCACGGTGGCTGAGACTTGCAAGGGAAATTAAGTCCCGCAGTCACAGGCTTCTCTCATAGGGTATCCTTAACCAGCCAGCCCTCATTTTAAAAGCATCCAGCCACAGTCTGACTCCAGACCAGCATTGCACTAGGCGACACCATCTCTTAGCCATGGGTTGCTTTGCCGGGCGGCGCCCCCCCTGGTGGGTGCCATTCTGGCCAAGGGGTAAATACGTCTATGCTTGTATCCATACCTGGAACCTGTCTCATCTGTACGTGGTCTCTACCTGATCCTTTGTACTGTGCTTGCCTGTTCCTGTATCTTGTCCTGTATTATACCTGGTAACTTGCTCTTACCTGTACCTAACCTCACCTTACCTTGTATCTCTTTAATTGTGCATTTATTTTCTGCTATTGATCACCAACATTCTGAATACTTAATGGATCCTAATCTTTGTATTGCAATGTACCCTAGGTTATGTGGCTCCTTAATAATATCAGAGTACTAGGCACTCCTCAAATAATATCCTGTGGTCACGCCTTCTTTATGTCCATGACCACACCACTTTGATGGCACTGTCATATTCCTTGTCCCAACTCTCATACCAGCAATGCTGGGAGTATGCAGCTAACAGGGGGCTGGATCCAGACTTAAGTAAGTGCTTGAAATTAGTTATTTCTGGGTTAAACCATGTTGATTGCAGGGGAGTCATATTTCATCTGTTGCAAACAGTATTAGAGTTGAGAGGTGAAGTTTCCTATCCCAAGTCTAAATAACAGTGCGATAGTAAAGCTGGTCAGTATCTGTGTGCAGTAAGCAATTCAAAGATATATCCCTGCATGCGAAGAATACAATTAACTTGACTCCCCCTGCAATCAACATGGTTTAGCCCAGGAGTAACTAATTTCAAGCACTTAAGTCAGGATCTGGCTCAGGGTTCCTAAACTTCTGTACTTTATATTTATTATATTTTATTTTTTTTCCAATCTGTTATTAGGTGAATAAACAGCAATTGGGCAGAAATATGCATCTGTCCATCCAGGGCTGCCCTTACCAGAGGGGGGCCTGGGGCAATGCCTCCTGGGGTTCTCCTCTTCTCTGGGGCATGTGCCCCAGATGAGGGGAGGGCCCCTCTGCTCACTGCTCTGAGCCGCTGTCCAGGAGTATGGAAAACCTTTCGCTTACGCCGGCTGAAGGCTACCCTAACTTCAGCTGGCCTAAGCAAGGGAAAATACGCTCGCTCAGGAGCGTATGCCCGCAAACCCCTCCCTCCCTCATTAAACTACCTCCCACCTACACTAACTTGAGCATAGGAATGGCGAGGGACGCCCCCTCAGTCGTTACTACGGTGATAGTACAGACGCCAGATCGTAGGGGGTAAGACAATCTTACGCTGCTGGCTGGCGTCTTAACGCCAGCCAGCGTAGGTCTGGATCAAGCCCTTTGGGCCTGATGCTTAAACCTGGTTCAAACAACCCAGGGGCAGTACTGTGTCCAGCAATGCCTAAACTTACCACACTATGATTAGATAAAACAGCGCTATTTATCATTCTACCTATAGGACTTACACTTATCACATTCTTTTCTGATTGTTTTGTTCAGTCACTAAGATTTTTGCCTGCAGAATTTTTTTTTTCAGAACAACATAATTTCCCCACAGAAAAGGCCCTGATAACTAATATAAAAATAAACATCTAAATAGGAATGGCAGCAGCAGGATGTAAAACACACCACGCAGAGATACATATTCTGCTGCTTTCATCTCTGAGAGCAAATTTGCCACAACAGAGGCTCTTGTGCCTGGTCAGGCGGCTGCGTCTGGAGCATGCTAGGAATTTTAATAATGTAATGTGCAGAACAAGACTTACAGCTTATACCCAGCAGAATACAGTCGCTAAGCAGAATAAATGCTTACACTGGAAACAGTAGTACCTGCACTGTTGTGCTTATCACTGTGGACCAGACGCACTGAGCATGACTTGTCATTCCAACGTATGAACAAAAGACTTAGATTACTTTTTATATTTTATTTTAAATTGATACATAAAAAATTCTAGGCATCTATCACATGAATGGAAACCAAGTTAAAATGAACCTCACTAAAATATGTTACCAAGCACCAGAACCAGATATCTGACTTTCCAATATTTTCTGCACCATTAATTCACATGTGCTTTTCTGGTCATGCTACCCCAATCAGAATGCATTGCAACCCATACAGACCTATGGATGAAATGAATGAAACTTCCAACAGAAGCAGGGCCTGATCAGCTAATAGGCAGATGAGGCAGATGCAGCATAAGGCTATAGCTGTGGGGTGGAGCATTGGGTCTGGATCACAAGGTGGCAATTAACATTGGGCTGGATCCAGACTGAAGTAAGTGCTTGAACTTTGTTATTCCTGGGCTAAACCATGTTGATTGCAGGGGGAGTCGGGTTAATTGTATTCTTTGCATGCAGGGATATATCTATGAATTGCTTACTGCACACAGATACTGACCAGCTTTACTAACACACTGTTATTTAGACTTGGGATAGGAAACATCACCTCTCAACTCTAATACTCTTAGCAACAGATGAAATATGACTCCCCTGCAATCAACATGGTTTAGCCCAGGAGTAAGTTCAAGTCTGGATCCAGCCCACTATCAGGAAGAGGGAGCCAGTAAAGAGATTAGAGTTGATATGTATGATATGTAGAGATGGTCTTGCATGAGGTTGGATTGCATTGAATAGGGATGGGTAAGTGGTATCAGGTTGCAGCATCCAATGCGGGAGATAATGATAGGGTGGAAGGGTTAGGAAAGAGAGACTATGGCGTGTGATGATAAGCTATTAGTACATTGCTGTAAAAGCCATGCAGCATCTCTAATGAGTTCATACATACTTGGGCAGGTGCAAGACGATATCATTTCCTAATTCTCATGTACAGTAAATTGTGTATGTACCAAATCCCCATCAGAAAACACCCTGTACAGCCCTTGGAAAGTAACACATTGTTTTTCCCATTGCACGCACTTCTGTATAGGCATCAGGCCAGAATTGTTGTGGTCCATGTCACATCCATTTGCTCCACCACGGCCATGCCATTACTTATAGGTGGAGCGGCGAGGTCCTGCAGAAAGTATCGGTGGTAGGATACCGAGGACACCGAGCTAAGGTAAGCAGTCCCCATCTATCTCTGGGCTCCAATAGTCCTGGCTGTCCCCCTTCCTGATGGGGGCCCTGTAGAGCAGGGGTGGACTGGGAACCTAAAATTGCCCTCAGGCAGCATCAGGATGGCCTCCCAGACTCATTTGGCCTATGGTAAATCTGCACCTAAATAGGGGGGAGAAGAACAAAGCACATAGATTTGGGCAGTAGAAGCAGTGCAGGAGGAGGGCTAAGGAGCTTGTGTTTGGAGAGCAATAAGGGCAAATTGCGAAAAAATTGAGAATTCCCTGTCTACAGAATACAAGAGCAGCTAGTAACAGAGGGCCGTATCCAGAACTACGCTGGCCGGCTTTAAAAAAAGCCGATCTGCACATGTGCCGGGCAGATGTTTCCCGGCGTTGCTCCGTAGATTCAGCGTAGTAATGCTGGAGGGGGCGTCCTAAAGCGTTACAAAGCTGAAGTTAGTGCAGGTAGGCGGGGGGAGGGAGGGTAATGAGGCATACTAACGCCGCCGTCCCAGCGTAGTGACACTGGGTTACACCAGCTGAACTTAGGGTAGCCTTCAGCCGGCGTAACCCAGTGTAATTACGATCTGGCAGGGGGAGTGTAACGCTGTTACGCTGGGCGTTAGTATGCTCAGCACAACAGCGTTACTCTGGATCAGGCCCAGACTGCGGATCTAAGTATTATTTTATTTGCACAAACAGTATTTTATTGTCTGATTAATCGGAATAACTTCATTGTCTTAAATGAAAAGGATAGCAGATGAAGGACATTAGTATGTAATAATGATGGATCAGTAGAGATAGACGGTGAAATAAATGTAAGCTAAATCTCTATTTACTTTAGTGGATTCTGAGTATATTTTTCTAAGACTGGAATAAGATGTCTCTGTTCAGTCTCTTCTCTTGTGTAGTGATTTGCTGCAAACTTCAAATGCCCAATTTCAGTTTTAATAAGCTAAAGCGTTTGGCTTGGACATATTAATCATCCTTCAGGTTTTTGCTGTGTCGGGATAACCTGACTGCAGTGATGATTTGTATGTCTCTACTTAATCCAAATGTCTTTCCATGTGTAATAAGTAGGAGCTACTGTAGCAACAGGACAATATGTTACTTTAGCAGCATGGTAGAATAAAATGGTTATTGGTCTTATTTGAGAGATCAATTGTACAATTATAGTATGTGGAAGAGATTCAGTAAAACAGAGGTTCTCAACCAGCGGCACTAGTACTACTGGTGGCACTTCACCCACTGTCAGATGGTACTCTGGGGATCTAGGCAAGGTTGTAGGGAGGTATGATACCAAATGGTTGAGGACATAGGGTCTGATCCAGACCTACGCTCGGGTGCATTTTTACGATAGCCGTTAGCATAAAAATGGCCATTTGTACTTACTGCGCACACGCGGGTCAGATGTTTCGCTCAGAAATTCTGATCGTATGGGCCTTGAGCATAGCAGCTTTGTAACAATGCTCGAGGGGGCGTGCCTGCCATACGAAATCCATAAAAGCGCACCGAGAGCGGGGTGAGGCATTTAAATCATACAGTATGGGCGTTGCTAAGCATCGTAACTACGCAATGAGCTTACAGACGCCCGTGGTTACGATCTGAAAAGTTAGGGTAGGGTTTGCAGGGTGTAAGAAAGCAAAACTAAGGGGAGTACGACCAAGGGGAGTGCCTATGGGAGTGCATCGTAAATACGCTACGCACATGAGAGTTTCATGAGCGTAGGTCTGGATCAGACCCATAATGAATAAAAGATCTTGGTGTATGTATCAAAAATTCCCCTTAAAATTACTGCAATAATATGTAAACAGCAACAACGGCAAAAATAATGAAAATATATATATGGGTCATGGGTAAGTGTCTACATGATGATACTTGACATATTTCCATAGTGGGAAACTGGTACGCCCCAAAAAAAGGGTGAGAAACGTTGTAGTAGAACACGAGGGCACGGGTATAAACTGCAGGGGGGTAGGTTTAGAGAAAATACACTTAAATTTACTTCACTAAAAAGTTTCAATGGTAGTCGATAGGTGGAATATCCTTCTATCCGAGGTGGTAGAGGCAGAAGCACAATTTAAACATGCTTGGCATAAATATAAGGATATCTTCAAACTTATGCTAAATTGAAGGTCAAATAGGGTCTAGTGTCACTATAGTTGTAAAAAAAACTACAGAGGGCTAACTGGATGGATCACGTTCCTCTCAACTGTGGTCACTTTTTGTGTTTCTGTTAAAAACATTTTTGTATAAGTTTGTTACCCAGTTTGTTTACTACTACTTGGTTTTCCCAAAGAAGGGTCCTACTGTTTTTAAAGAAGTATAAATGCCTTTGTATTGGTCTGAATGGTAGCAAGTGTTTGTTTTGCAAATATGTTTTATGCAAAAAGATGCATTATGAAATGAACAATACCACAGCTCTCCTGAATTACTATATAGGCCCCAGGACTGGCTGGCGCAATGTGGTAAGCACTGCAGGGGGGTGCCACATGTGGAGTAGAAGAGTCCGATTTCCCCTCCTCCCCTCAAATCAGCTGACATTCTGCCTTCCCCCATAAGTGCAGAGTGCATGAGAGAGCTCAGAATCAATAACAAATGAATGACGGACTGAATTAATATATAAATGGAGGTTGCTCAAATCAATTTATAATTTAATATAGAGCAGGTACTAACAAGGTATGAGGAGTTCACACAGATACAAAAATAGACACCCCAGCACTCTTGCAATTAACCAGCAACAAACCATAACATTCTATCTTTAAAATAAATGTCAAAGAATTAGTTACATACATCTGCAGATATATGATAAGCCACCAGCCACTTACAAGGCTTCTCTGGTTTGGTGGTTCTAACCCCAAAACTGTCAGAGTCTCAATTTAAAAATACATGATATATGACTCAGATTAAGGACATTTGTTTTAAAGACATTTTATATAT
>WWET01000577.1:340119-355154 GCA_011038615.1 Limnodynastes dumerilii | reverse complement strand
GAGGCAGGTAAAGAAAGATTCTCCCTAGCTCTCATTGTGTCTCTCAGCCAGCAGACACAGTGCATGCCTATTAGCAGGCTGCTTCTCGATTGGTGGATAGCCCTAGCCACAACCTCACAACCATTCACTATAAGGCATCATGGTAGCAGGTTGTGGAGAGGCAGTAGGGTAAGTTATGGTATTATAGTTATATTATTTGGGGCCTGTTTTTTTTTGTTTGTCTTTTTGTGTTTGTATGTATGGGTGTTAGTTGGAATTAAACATCCATAGCCTCTTGCTTATATTTACCCCCAGGCTAAAAGCCAGCCTCTGATGTAGGATGTTAGCCAGCCCCTGAGGGTATCAGACATCCATCCGATCGCTCAGATGTTTTTTCCATAGCTGATCCCACCCACCCTGCGAGAGGATTTCACAAAAAAAAATCCTATCTTTGAGTCCAGTCCAATGTTATTAAATCCAGATTGCATGTTCTTAAATCCCGTTAAGCAAAGAAACGTGTAATTATGGCTGCATATAATGAGACTACAGATGTACAATAAAATAGGGACATCACCAGGGCACATTATGTTGTGACATCTGTGGCTCATTACTGAAGTCATTAATTGTCTTCTCTGTATCATCTAGTCATCCAGCAAAGTAGGACATTAATACTAATTATATTTGTGATAATTAAATAGAAAAGTGACTGCACCGGTTTCAATCTCTTGTATAACCATGAAATATGTGAAAATAGAGGAAACCTCACAGGTTTTTTTTTTTTGTTCTGATTTAAAATAACATTTGCTGATCAACTCTCTTATTTCTATATGTATAGATCAGTTCACACAATCAAACGCATCCTCTATGAAGCAGCTCTTACATTACCTGTTCATAACATAATTACATTCTGCCTTCAATTATTCGCGTAAGGATGCAATTTAAAAAAGAATCAATATAAAGTTAATAAACACACTTTGACTCGGTTACAAAACATATTTCCAGCACCTGTGACATGGATCTTACTAAAAAAAGATTTTACCCAATGTAAAGTGACAAATAAATTAAATAAAGTTAAAAAAAAATACCAAGAGTAATATACAAAATATAATATATAGAATTTAGTTTAACATTTTCTATAGTTAAGTGCAAGATTTGAATTGATGCCTTGAAGACTATGTTTTAAATATTTATCATGTTCTGTATCCTTTGAACGTGTATAAAGTTTTATAAATGTTTATAATACATACATCACTGGAGAATTGTTCTATATTTGCCTGAGTAATTCACTTTCTGGATCTGTCCAAGACCATCATTTGAAGTAAAAGGAAGTAGTTAATCAGTTGTGAGATATACATATGTAGGATTCCCAATTCTGCATCATTGTTATTCTATGCATGCAGGGAGAATACTGTACTTTGCTTTTACTTATGGTACACAGATACTGACCAGCTTTACTTTTACACTGTTATTTAGACTTGGGCTAGGAAACGGCACCTCTAACCTCTAATACTGTTTTCAATAGATTCAATTTGCATCCCATGTAGTTCAACATAGGTTTGCCTAGATGAAATATTGAGGCATACAGCACATAGTAGGCCCCCATTAAGGCAATTTCTTGGATTAAGAATTAGTCATTTCATCACATAGGGGCACTGAGAAGTCGGTTTGTAGCCTTACATAAACCACTGATTATGGTTTGCTATAACAACACAAGGACATGTGACATATAAAATTAGGCAGGTCTGGCGCCCTTTCCCGGTCTGTTTAATAAAACCTATGTGAGGCCAATGCACAGTAGTCTAGAATTAAAATAGAATATGTTGAATCGCATGTTATTTTGCCATCTGGATGAGTTAATCTCTGGTTTAAATAAAATTAGAGAATAGTGGCTGTAATTTCTTGGTATTTAATTTCTCAATCATCGTTTTGTGAAGAAAACTATATATAGAAAATGACTTCAGGACAGGGAAAAGTAAAAGATTAACTTGTAAATTGCACATAAGTTCCGTGGAGGTGAAATTCCAGAATAAATGTGAGTAGAGGGAGATGACGATACCATAGTAGCTCTATACAGTGGATGGGATATTAAAATGCCTGATAAACGCACTAGAAACGCTCTGGTATGATTATTTCGTCTTTCAGCATGTTTGATTGAAATTGGGAGCTATCACCTGATAATTTAAGGGAGCCAATCAGCTTACTGAATGGCTCTCTATTCTATAAGTGCCTCCCTCTTCTGCTAGGATTATCAGTCCCAGAAGGAGAGTTTTATGGTGTCGATAACGGGACTTTTCCCTGGTGGGAAATCGTCTCATTAATCGGGAGACCCCGAAACCATGGCGACGATAGCAATAATGGTCCCAATTGCCGGCCCAGTTTAACGAATGCGGGCCGGCATTTACTAAGTGTCAGCGCGGATTTTAACAATCCGTGCCGACACGCTAAATAACGCCATCTACAGATGGCATTAGGGTAAGTATTCCAGCGGTCTCCCCATGTACACCCCTTTTCCTCCCCCTAATAGCTGTTATTAGGGGGAGGAAGAGGGGGTCACATGTCGGGAGGCCGCTGGAATACAGTTAAGTAAAAAAAAAACTATAAAATTTAAGAGAAAAAAAAATATATATAAATACTAGTTTTAATAAAATTTTATATAATAAACCTATTCAATTTAAAAAAAAAAAACACAAAAAAATACAGACCGAAGCTTTAAAACTTACCTGACCGGGCGTGCATCTGTCTCTAATGCCAGCGTATGCGCAGTGATTTTGCCTTTTGAGACTTTAAATTTTACAAGTCCCAAAAGGCAGCATGTGCCGAACGATGTGAGTGAAAAGCTCACTAACCGTCGTAGGACCCCGCCGGAGGGGTAAGTATTAATAAATACTTCCCGTGGTCCTGCTAGGCTCGCTGCGAGGCGCATTGAGCGCTAATGATAGTAAATAGAGCCTACAATGTGTTCATACATACATACACATATACACACATATACATACAGTGTACATACACACACATATACATACATGTACAGGAGCTTTCATAACTTTTCAAGAACTACCTGCCAACATTTAAGAACATAGGGGTAGATCCAGAACTACGTTTGCTGTACGTTTATTCGCGTAGCGTATTTTTGTGCGTGTATATTCGCTACACTCCCCTCGGCACACCCCTTGCACGGACGTATTTTGTCAAGATACGCTTTACAAACCCTACCTTAACTTTTTCCAACGTAACCGCAGTCATACGCACACGTACGTATGGGCTGAACGAATTTACGCAGCTAAGCACGCCCATACTGTACACTTTAAATACAAACCCCCGCCTACTTCACGTATTTCACACGTAATTTGGACTAACGTAAAATTGGCACGCCCATACGTAAGTATTTACGTGACACATACGTGAATGACCCATACGTTCACAATTACGCTACGTTAATGTGCGTATTTTCTATGGTGCGCATGCGCAGTGCATACAAAACAGCGATTTTACATCTCTGCCACGCGTAAATTCGCTCCGAGGCGTAGTTCTGGATCAGGCCCATAGTTGTAACAAATTATTAAAATAAATATCATTTTATGGTTCTGTCAATAATAATCCATCCATTTTAACAGTAAGTGTTTTCTGGGCCCCGGATGGTTATATCCTGCCACAGTCCATGGGTCAGTTACCAGCCATCTAGGGAATTAAACAGACGCTCATCATGACAATGCATTGGTGAGCCTTATTGGTGCTCTGTGTATGACCCAGACAGCCCTGTCTCTTCTCTAACCACAACCTCACTGGACAGTACACACCAAAACATTTCTCTATAGTGTAGCAATCAGCCCTGTGCTTCTTGTGTTATAGGGTATTCTATAGAATATGGGAGATTTTTACTGACCTCTACAATTTCCTTGTATGGACATTAAATGTAATGATGACTGGCACCCTGCTGATATATTAGGTCAATTAAAGTATACGTCCTCTTCCATTTTATTGAATACCTGACCTCTGATGCATTATATCCAGTCAGCAGATATTTTTTTATTGTAATATCTTTTAGAAGGCTGTGCATTTCTGTAAGTAATGACCTTGTATAAAATCATGTCCTAGCTATCAAACAGCCTTTCCATGTACAAAACATATCTGTGCAATACAATGTAAATCGCCAGAATATCAACTAATAAAAGAACAGGTGTTTCAAATACTGCAGAATCATCATGGAGACCTGAATAAATTGGCAACACATATCTTTTATCTTGTACAAGTCTCCCATCTAGTGGTTAAATATGGCAATTGCACGCGGTATATAATTCACCATTTTAATTAGCTTATTATGTGTGATTTACAATTTACATGGGTTATAATACAACCGATTTTTTTTTTAATCACATAACATGTAAGTACTGAGTAGAGACTTAAAGATTAAATCTTTGTACTCAAAAGTAAAGAATGCAAAGTTATTGTAAATAAATAAAACAAATGGGCTGTATTACTATTGCATGCATGGATGAAAGCATCGAATTTCTGTATCCCCGAGCAAAACATTCACATGGTTCCGAATGTGTAAGGGAGGGAGTAGGACTATTTGGGGCACCATTGTTAGGAGGAAGGGTCAGAGTCTGGCTAGGGGCTGTCACTCTGTGCAACTGCTCTGCACAGAGAGCTGAACAGGCTGGCAGCTTAGGACAGCACTTGGCACAGCTTAGAGGTTTGTTGGTGCAGGGTGGGTGGTTGTGATGGGCTTTTGCCTCTTCCAGGCCCTGAAGCAGCTGCAACCCTTGCACCCACGGTAGTTACTCCAATGCGCATGTGTGCTTTTGTTCTATTCAGAGGTCTGGATGGGTAAACAGAATGGATCAATTGTTTCCTGTCAATTGTTGTATTGCAATTCAGCCTCTCTGCTGAAAGTGTCAATCCTATAGAGCAGTGGTAGTCAACCTGGTCCCTACCGCCCACTAATGGGCAATTTAAGCTTTCATGGTGGGCGGTGGGGGTTTGGCAGTCCTGATAGCAGTCACGATTGGCAATGGCTGATGATGTAATTTGCAGCTGGAAAAGGCCGCGGTGATCACCGCATTCATTCAGCGGTATTGCAGCAGATATTGTACAGTCAGTTTCTAAACAATGTCCATTTAATAAAGTTTCCATATACAAAAGCACTATTAATCCCATACACTTGCCACAATGCTATGGCACCAACAGTGAGACGCTGACATGACAAATCCCGTTATCGTCATTCAGAAAGCAGAGCGCGCTGTGTAGAACAGAAGGAGAAGAAGAGATGAGTAAACGGCAAAGGTAAGAAAACATTAAAAGCTTAGTAATAGATACATAGGGGAGAAAAGGGGGTATAAAGGAGAGATACAGGAGGAGAAAAGGGGGTATAAAGGAGAGATACAGGAGGAGAAAAGGGGGTATAAAGGAGAGATACAGGAGGAGAAAAGGGGGTATAAAAGAGAGATACAGGAGGAGAAAAGGGGGTATAAAGGAGAGATACAGGAGGAGAAAAGGGGGTATAAAGGAGAGATACAGGAGGAGAAAAGGGGGTATAAAGGAGAGATACAGGAGGAGAAAAGGGGGTATAAAGGAGAGATACAGGAGGAGAAAAGGGGGTATAAAGGAGAGATACAGGAGGAGAAAAGGGGGTATAAAGGAGAGATACAGGAGGAGAAAAGGGGGTATAAAGGAGAGATACAGGAGGAGAAAAGGGGGTATAAAGGAGAGATAATGGAACAAGAGAGGGAAAAAACTTAGGGCTATATTTACCTTTAATTTCATTCCCCTGGGAAAGTTGCTGCTCAGGGCTCGCTTGTGATTGCAGCAAGTCCGGCAGCTTCCATTTTAAAATTTACCAATACTCACCCCTCCGGTGAGGTCCTGCAATGATCTCTGCACGCATCGCAGGCCACTTCATTCATATTTCATATGAAGGAAGTCCTGCACATGCACAGAGACTACATTGCAGGACTTAGAAAATGTCAAGCCCCAATATGAAAAACACTGCGCATGCGCAGTGTCTTCATATCGGGGCTGGAATCTTCAGAGTCGAACACGTCTCCCAACAGGTGAGTTTATCTTTTTATCTTTTACAAGTTTTAATGTTTTTAATGTATTTCTTTATTTTTTTGGTTTAAATACAATTAAAAAGAAAAATGTTTACATTTTTTTTTTAACATTAGTGCATACTCCTTTATGCCAGCGGTGTCCCCATAAAGGCCCCCTTTTCCTCCCCCTAATAACAGCTATTAGGGGGAGGAAAAGGGGGGAATATGGGGAGATCGCTGGTATAAAGGCACTAACGCCATCCTGAGCTGGCGTTATGTTTACCTTCGGTGCCGAATGATAATCTCGGCACCGAGGGATTGTAAATTGTAATGCAGTGCCAGTAGCTGTTAAGATCAACAGCTCGGCGAATAATTATGAATTGTGTGTGCGTTGCCATGGAAACATTAGATTTCCATGGTGATTGCATTATTGTAAATGGTAAGTTCATCATATGTAGGTGATAATGTCCGTTTTATTGTGAAAACAGTCATTATCACCTGTAAATGAATTTAGTAAATATAGCCCTTAATGTGACATTGTACCTGTATACATGTCCAATGCAATGTACAGGTAAGCTATGATATTGTATGCAATGTGCCCTCCACACACTGTCCAATCGCTGTACCCTGCGGTCATATAATTTATTGGACAGTGTGTTATGGGGTTTAGTGTACTTGATGGAATGCAGAGACACCACCAAATATTTTTGGGCCCAGGACACTGCCTATGGCACACCACTCTTTATGTGGCGTCACACACCATGTCATGACATATAGGTGGAGTGCCAAAGACCTGCAGTTTCGATTCACAGCGGGCCGACAAGCAGCGAATTCCTTCCCAGTACATCGGCCCATAATGTTAAGCCTGGCACAGCTCCCAGCAGCAAGTATCAGTGGTAGGAAACTGGTGACAGTGGACTGGATGCAGACCCCTTGCACGCTTTTCGTGGATGCGGCCATCTGTACCTATGGATGGAATAGCGGAGTGAACGCCCCTGTTACTCTGTCATACACTTCCGTGGAGTTATCACCACTTTACTGCACGGCTCTGCGTCCGTACAAACACGCGGATCTGGTTATCGCTGCTCTGTTTGCCTTATCTGCATGGAAAACCCCACCTCCATTGCGGAATTTTTCCATGTAAAAGGCAAGGTCCATCCCATGGTTTAGATATTCAAGCGGAGCGAACAGAGTTTTATTTGCATGGAGATCCTTTCCGTAACATCTGTCGAGCGCATGTGCAGATGTTACATGCAAGGGGACTTACGCAAGCAGCTAGTGTGAGTCCCCTTTGTGCTATTACCTGTGAATTTGGCCCAGTGACTCATCTCTCTCCTACCGCTAATACCAAAGTCCTAGCAGTCCCCCCCGTATGATGGCTGCCCGGGTGAAATGGACAAAAGACCCAATAGCTGCTTTCTCTCTGATATGTCCATACGTTTCCAGACTTCTAATCAGAATTTTTACTGGACGGCTTCACAGTACAATGACAGCTGATACACAGTATTTTCTGGCTTTAAAGCTGCAATGCATGTTGCAGTTGTCTTTATGTAATAAGATAGATTTATCAGTCGTGGCACTGTGATGGCATGCAGGGTTTCATACCAGCTGGAGGGATTGCCTCATATTCTGAAGCTGATGATGATGAAGGCAAGCTTCCCCCTTGCTTTCATTTTCTTCTAGCATATTCCGAGCTGATGGTTTAGCTCTGGGAACACTGTAGATTTTGGATTTAGCAGCCAGTGTGTAAGTTTAGAAATATATTGGCTTAGGCCTCATTACTGGGAAATCATCACTCCCAAAGGTCAGCATGTAATGTATGATCTGGCTTCAACATACTTTTCCATACCTCTCATGTCGTATATACTTTGGTCGTTTTACGCTTCCCAAACGCTACCTTAACTTTTCAAAGTGTAAGTACTGACGTACGTAATGGATTCACGCACGTAACGGCCTAACCCCGCCCATACTGTCCAATTTAAATGCCTCCCTCCGCATACAAAGTGTAACAACGGGTGTCGTATGGATGGCTACGCCCCTTCGTTCGTAATTGCGCTGATGGTACGTGCGTCAGGAGTTACGTGGCATAACATCTGCCACGTGCATGTGCAGTAAATACAAATCGGCGATTTTACGCCAGTGGTTAGCATAAAATCGCTAGCGTACGTAGGTCAGGATCTGGGCTGTACTTCTTAAGAAGGAGAATACAAACGGGAAGTTAGGGAGGCCCTAGAGCAGTCTTAAGTGACCTTGGTTCTTAAAAAAAAAATGGGGAGGTGGCGGGGGAGGGGGGTTGAGATAGGTACTTACATGCTTATCCGCACCTTCTTAAAGCTTTATTAAATGTGAATTGGGTCCATTGTTTAGCAATGGCAAACTCAGACTCCTATTTTGACCCTGTAGGCTCACTTACAGGAAGTAACTATATGATCCTCTACTTTTTCGTCTCCCTCTGTTTTCCACAATATATTATTTTGATTGTTTAGCTACAAAACACAGTGTTGATTGCTAAATTCCATCACAGTCCAAGTCTTGCAAGAGGAGTTTAAAGTATTAAAAACAGCTTCAGATTTTACAAATGAGTTACTATCATAGATGACAAGTTCAATTGATGCGTATAAACAAGAGCATTCTGCCAACTTATGGGGTATTTTTACATGAAGTCATCTTTTGGATGAGATTTCGCAAACCTCATTAAGTTTACTGGAAGCTTCTTTTTTTTGTGTTGTTGACTACGTTGTTTGCCTGGGTTACAGAGTGGATTTAGAAGTAGGTCTTTGATTTACCCTTAATAAACTCTTACTAAGAAGTTCTCAGGAAACCTTCTTGTTGTATGGAATATATTACAATAGCAAGTGTCACATGGAAATTAAACCATACCATGCTGTACTCATCTCCTGTTTTACATTTGCAAGCACGACATTCAAGATACTAGGTTCTACAATATGCTGGTACTATTGAATACCCATTTATTATCTTTTCATTCTACTGAGAAGAACATTAGTTCAAATGCATTTTGGAGTATAGGATGTTTCATTTACTAGTGACACCACAAATATTACCAAAGTACTAACCTCCTCAATAGACCTTGGAAGAAAATCACAATCAAGCTTTCTTAGATTGTTTCCAAAGCATAGAAAAAATAATCAACTCAAAGAAATGAAAACTTTACATTAAAGACTCTATAGACAAAATATTGTATTAATGTAATGCACCTATTATACAGTAACATAACTTCCATAGACATCAGATCACATTACTGTTTGTCTCCTAAAAGCTCTTCTGTCAGCTGTCAGCTTGTAAACAATTTTAGTGCAAATGCAGCCTACATACATGTAATGTACAGTAGTGATCTTCATCTAGCGGGCAATGTGCACATACTTAGTTCAATGCTATCCCACTAGGACACACACAATGGGGGCCCCAAGATTTTGATTGCCTATGTGCCTTCACAGAGTTTAATCCGTCACTGCCTACAACTGATATTTTTATAAAAATCATAGGTATATCAGAATTTCAATACATGTAAAAAACAACTGCTTAAAATTATTCGCTTACAAAGTGGAAAAGATACTTAAAAAACTGAGTAAGGAAATTGTGAAAAAGAAAGTGTAAATTTGTCATATTCAGAAATTACACCAAATTTCTGTCACCTGGTGAAACATCCAAGTCTGAGTACTAGAGGCTAACACAGTAGAACAATTGTAACATGCTTTGGACAAATGATATTCTAACCCTTCATCAAAACTGAGCATTTAAGACAGGTCTGCCCAACACAAGGCTCTCCAGGTGTTGAATCTCAGCTTTGTCAGATATCAGCTATGCCTATGCAGTTAGAGCATGCTGGGACTTGTAGTTTCATGACACCTAGACCAGGCGTGGCCAACTAGACCAGTATGGCCAGCCCCGGTCTTGGGTCATTAAGCCTTAGATAAAAATGGGCAGACTGAATGGGCTGGGTGACTTTTATCTACTGTTTCCCTCATACCCTCCAACTGTACCGATTTAGCCGGTACAGTACCGTTTTTTAACGGTCTGTACCGGCAGAAGAGGCTGTACCGACTTGTACCGATAATGGTACAGTCAGTGGTCAGCCAAAAAATTCCCTATACTTACCCTGGCGCAAGAGAGGCCGCGGAGGATCCTGGCGTCTGGCACTTTCTTTCTGTTTAGACTGCAGTGCAGCCGCTGCTGCGTTGTGGTCTAAACAGAAAGAAAATGTCAGGCGCTAGGATCCTCTGCGGTCGGGTCTGTCTGTGCACTGACGCTGACGGGGTGACGTCAGCTTCAGTGTGAGGAGTCTGCAAGAGCACGCGGCAGGTGGGTATTCTCTACAATAGAGATTTTTTTTTTCTTTTCTTTCTTAATTCTTTTTTTTTTTCATAATTAGGAGGCAGGAGAGACAGTGGGGATATTGAGTGGATGCAGTGACATGATGATTTTTGATAGTAAGCTCATATAACAAGGTGAAAAATAAAGATATTAAAGCCCCGCCCCTTCTCTGGACAAGCCACACCCCCTTCATGGACTTGCCCCCCCCCAGGTGTACCGATTTTTAAGTAAAAAATGTTGGAGGGTATGTTTCCCTATAGTATAGTCTTGTTTTCCTACTTCCAAATTCTGACCTTCCCAGTTTTCTACATAAAACATAAATGTGAAATGACTGGAAAAATATTCACAAATAATTACCTCTCCATTTCCTTTCCCTGCAATAAAAATACACAATAGAATTTGCCATTAAAAATAAGAACTATATCAATGAGGTCTTAGGGCCAGATCCTGACCTCCGTGTGTTTTACGTAGGTGCGGCGTTCTGGCAGTCTATACGGAAGAGGGAAGTGAACTCCCCTGTCACTCTCCTGTCTCATATGGTGTCATACACTACCATAACAGTACCTTAAGTCTCCTGTGCGGATCTGCGGACTGTACAACCACTGATCTTCACAGAATCTAATCATCCGCCTGTTGGACGCAACTTTAGGCGTTCAGACCATAGTTCCGTTGCCCTGGAGATCCGCATCGCAACATCTGCCACGCCAATGCGCACTGCCAGAAACACACCTGTCTTCCACAAGCAGATTGTGGAAGTGGGGTGTCTAAGGGACCCCTGAATCTGCCCACAGCTTTTATCCTCTTGTGTATAGAGTTCAAGGTTTAAATCGCAGGAGATTTATAACATTATATTGCATTGTGGCAAATAAGTAAAGTATTAAAGTATTGTATATGGGAGATATAAGTTCAGGTCAACTATAATTAAAGTCTTGGGGTTTTAAACCATAATGGAACAATATCACGCTTCAGAAAGAGCATTTACTGTAAATGTTACAATCACTTTTGGGGTTACTCATAACTATATAATTTGGTTAGATAAAAACATATATTCCCTTGAAAAATTCTCTATGGCCACAAAACTTTGGATTTGGTTCCCTCTCTTTTCCTCTCACTCCTCTCATACATCTATGTGTTCCAACCCACATCTTTCTCTTAGGTTTATACTTGAAATCCCTTCAGTTGAAAGACAGTCTTGAGATTTGTTGATAATGTAATTAAGTCAAGTAAATGTCTTACCATGTCAGGATCAAAGCAGATGGGATATGGACTTAGCATAAGCTTCGATATAAATATCCCTTTTTATACCCAATAGACATTAATTAAAACAAAATCCATTGTTTTGTGTGTAGTTTCATTGTCTAGGACACTAGCAAGTAGGTAGAAACAACACAGGCAAACAAGAAGGTAAACATAAAAGTAAAAAATTTAAATAAAAATAAATAAATAAAAAACATGACTGTATTCAGACCCCCATCCGCTAGGCTACTTACACAAGTCATAGTGTACTTACTGTAACATCTGCACATGTTACGCTGCGCATCGTCTGGCTGGGAGATCATGGTGATTGGGTGGAAGACACATGGAGATCCGGATCAGGGACCAGATCCAGACCCCCGCACACTTTCCATACATGCGGGGGTCTTTCATTCCGACAAAGAGAGGGGAGTGCGCGCCTCCTGTCACTCCCGTCTCTCAATCATGCTGATCAGTGGTCCGTATAACCACTGATCCGCACAAGTGTGGGAGCCGCCTCCCACACTCAACAATTAGCATGCTTCCCCCCACCCACTTTATTGGGCGGAGGGGAAGCACAGCCCATTTTTCAGCCCATCATTCGTTTGCAAATGAGCTCGTATAGAACTTCTATGGAAGTTAGAAACATAGAAAGTGACGGCAGATAAGAGCCACACGGCCCATCTAGTCTGCCCATTTGTTTATTTAAAACTATACTGAACCTAGACCTTATTTACCCTCAATTTGGTTTATAATTTAGGATACCCTTATATTTATCTCAAGCATGTTTAAACTGTTCTACTGTATTGGCCTCAACCACCTCAGATGGGAGAATATTCCACTTATCTATCACCCTTTCAGTGAAGTAATTTTTCTGCACATTTCCTTTGAATCTACCACCCTCCAGTTTATATTCATGCCCTCATGCACAGTGTCAAAAGCCTTGCTAAAATCTAGATAAGCTATGTCTACAGCTCCCCCTTTATCTAATACTTTACTGACCCAGTCAAAAAATTTAATAAGATTTGTCTGACATGATCTTCCCCCAGTGAATCCATGCTGCTTGGGATCCTGTAAGTTACTGGATTTAAGATACTGTACAATTTGTTCCTTTAACAGTGTTTCCATCAATTTCCCTACTACTGATGTTAGACTCACTGGTCGGTAGTTTGACGCTTCTTCCCTACTTCCACTTTTATGCAGATTCTGTACGAATCTTGCTACACTAATGTTACTATCGTAATACTAGCGTAACATGTGGAGGGCGTAAGTGGCCTAACGTTCACAGGTCTGGATCCGGCCCCAGGTGCATAGACCTAACACATGGAGAACGATTTGAAACATTTGCTCCAGTATGGCCCCTCTATTACTAGACCCTGCAGCCAATAATATTGTGTCTTTAATAAACCTGCTGCAAAGTCCAGATGTCAAGGCCTAAATAATGTAAGATTTGATCCCAGGCTTCCACTATCTCACTTGTATATTATAGATGCTGAAAGGGAGAGAGTTGGTAGAGTGTGGGCGGGGCTTGATGGCGTGTTTTGTCCAGGTGCAGATTTGCACTTTTTTATGCAGTTAATCCTAACTCTGGATCAGCCACTAGGAGCCAGATTTACTAAGATGCGGGTTTGGAAAAGTGGAGATGTTGAGATGTTGCCCATAGCAACCAATCAGATTCCAGCTGACATTCTGTAGTATGTAATAGGAGAGCTAAAATTTGATTGGTTGCTATGGGCAGCAACTCCACTTTTCCAAACTCGCAGCTTAGTAAATCTGGCCCGAAGACTGATTACACAGGCTGTGTCTGCACTGTACATGCACAGAAAGCAAACTGGATTTATACACAACTTTAGCCATATTTGTGTGGAGCAACAGCAGAACAGGATTAGGCCCAGGATGATGATGATGATGATGATGATGATGATGACGATGAGGGGGGATACACCATTAGGACCTAACCAATTCTCATTAGAGGATTTGTCATGAACATTTGACAACATCACTTTCCACAAATATTTAAGATCTTTGGGTAAACACTTCTTATTGTTACTAGGCAAAAATACAAACAGTTTAGCGCTATTTAAGAATTATAGTGACAATAAATTGCAAAATAGAAAATACACTTTAGCCACTTGGAAAAGTGATGAGACAGTCCCTAAAAAACAAGTATATAACAAAAAAAGTGCTTCAAGTGTATTTCAAGAATATTTAATAGACACAATTTAAAACATAAAAATGTCAGCAAGAAATGAATAACTCGGCTCACATAACATATAGCCCCCACTGTATACTGTTTAGCATAACCCCCAAGGTAATATGTTATGGGAGATGAGTTATTTATTTCTTGCTGACATTTCTATGTTTTAAATTGTCTATTAAATATTCTTGAAATATACTTGAAGCACTTTTTTGTTATATGCTTCTTATTTTTACCTCCCTCAAAGACACTTTGGTCGACGTCTGGGCTAAAATTGGATCTTATTCATAACACACACATCTGGATTTCTTTTAATATAACCAAGCCTTCTTTTATCACATGTAGTAGTAATAATAGGAAAAATTATATTGTCCTTGGTACTGTAGGGCTAGAATACCATAACAAACTCTACAACTCCTCTTTCACCTTTATTGACCCACAAAAAATGCAAATAAGAACACAAATAACACAGCTATCTTTTTCATCTTTAGTGGTCATCCACTTTTATTGCTGGCAAATCTGGCATCTTTTTATTAAACATTAATTTCTTGTGGAATAGTATGTTTACAAACAAAAAAATGACAAGCCAAATAAATCTGGATTATTCCATCCCTCAATGTTGACAACACATCTCCAGATGGAACAGGGCTTCCTTGTCCATGACTTTCTACTGCAATAATGTCAGGGGATGGTTCATGCAAAGCCACATTATGCAGTAGACAACAAACATGCACAATATCGGACACCTTTTTTAGCCTCTTTAAGTGAATAAAGAAGCCACCACCAGATTTATCAAGGCACCTGAACCTGGTCTTCAATTGTCCAAAGGTACGTTCTATCACACCTCTAGTGGCTATGTGAGCCTCGTTATATTTGTGCTACCCAGGAGTGTGCGGATACAGCAGAGAAGTCATCAGCCAGGAGTGACACCCATATCCTGAGTCCCCTATGAATAAAAAGAAGTTTGTGACAAATATACAAAAATATGCTCACACATTTAAAACACAAATGCACAGGATCAAAAAGCAACAACATGGTAAATACTTACCCAACAGCCATCCCTCTGGCATTTGTCCATTTTCAAATTTGGAATAAAGGGATGACTGTCTCAGAATATAGGCATCATGGGCCTGATCCTGAACTACGCATGCCGTTGCTAGGACGGCGGGCGTAAGATCGGCTTTTCAGCCGATCTGCGCATGCGCCGGGCAGATGTTGCCCGGCGTTGCTACGGCAACGCCCGATCGTGGATCGGGCGTCTGTAG
>WWET01000577.1:309868-322185 GCA_011038615.1 Limnodynastes dumerilii | reverse complement strand
ATATATATGTATATACACACACACACACACACACACACAAAGCAACATGCTGTGTAACTCCCATTAGCTCGATTTATTTTCTTCTTTAAACTACAAAATAATTAGCAATGTCATTTGATTGTTGCCAGTGAATCTCCTCCAGTGCATTCCTGTGGTATGTCCGGAGTGCGGGTAATGTTTCCATTTAACAAATGTGTTGTATTTTCAGGGAGGCGCAAGAGCAGAACGTTCCTCTCTAATGTTAATGTTAATTATCATTGTTTATCCTTTAATCTAAATGAAGGAGTTACAACATAAAGATTTCATGACTCACTGCCATTGCTAGCAAACTGGAACAAACCTCTTACTAGAAACTGGAGCTACTAATACTACACATAAACTTGTGTCTACTCTGAAGATATAAAGAACACCAACTGCAGGATGAACAGAGTGGACCCACGAAGGAAACATTTGTTATTAGTGGCAAGGATAATGCAATTAGTGTACAATGACAGGATATTTTCAGATACCATCCAGCGTCCGATATGTATGAGCACAATGGACCAGCAGATACAAGTCAATAGGTTCAGAAGTGTAAGGAGCGGATCCAGACCCCTGCTACTGAAGTGACTAGAGCTCTGATCCAGGACCCCTGCTGCATCCTAACTGCCGCTCTACGGTAGTTACGGTAACCAGACCCTACCTAACAATGCTGCACCATCCTCACATAACATGGGGGCAGTGTGGACACGAGAATTGTACATAAGGGCTAAAGCCAGCCATTACTGTACAATCCGCATCCCTCCACCCACCCACAGAGTGAAAGTGCTTCCGCTTTCAGCTGCATCCCACCACCGACGTAATCCCTACCAAGAATTTCATCCCGCTATGGTAAAGAACTGCGGCGCATGCGCTTCAGTACCAGGAGGAGGCGTTTTTCTGATCCTAGCCATTGGAAAATGCCCACTTAGCATAATTTATGTTCCAACCCTAAACGCAGATTTTTAAACTTAGCATTGCCCGTAACTTGCAATGTACCAGGGTCTGGAGAGCCTTTGCCTTTGTTGGAGATGTCTAAGATCTTTTTTATTTTTCTGCCTGGACACTACCCATTTATGTCCATGATCTTTATGACACTACCCATCCTGCAGAGTGAAGCTTCTCATTCTTCTTGGTGATCGTGCATATGACACACAAAATAGAAGTCACTCAATCAATTTATAGGTAAAGGCAAACAGGTGCAGGAAAGGCACCGGGGTAATCTGCTAGCAAGAGAAACAAAAGGAAAGGAAATGCCCCAGAAACACTGAAATTACCCAGTAACGGGCATTTCTGCGTTTTATTTTCTGGATAGAACCAGTGGTAGGATTCAAATAAATTAACAACAAGTTCTATGTCCTAATGACCATTTTCAGTATACCAAAAGATATACCGAAAGGTAGTTTAATAATTTATGCATTTAATACTCAAACACGAGCAATAAAAGAGGTACACAAAACTAGATTTTATAAGCAAGAGTTTTAAAATATTAATGAAAAAATATTAAATAACACCTGACAAACTTATTGAAGATATTTCCATATTTCCAGTTCCTCAGTATCCCTCATCATGTGTCCAGTTCCCCCAGCATCCCCCATCATGTGTCCAGTACCCCCAGTGTCCCTCATCATATGTCCAGTTCCCCCAGAATCCCCCATCATATGTCCAGCTCCCCCCCCGCTATTTTTTAAAACTCTTTCTGCCATCATGTGTCAAATCCCCCCAGTATCCCTCATCATATGTCCAGTTCCCCCAGAATCCCCCATCATGTATCCAGTCCCCTCAGTATCCCTCATATATCCAGTTCCCTCCATCATGTGTCCAGACCCCCCAGTATCCCTCATCATATGTCCAGTTCCCCCATCAGGGGTCCAGTAGTCCCTCCAGTATCTGCCATCATGTATCCAGCATCCAGGCCTCCCTCTTACCTTCAAAGTCCCGCTACTCAGGCGCTTCCTCCGCGGGGCTCTAAATGACATCGTGTGACCCCAGGAGGCTGGGGATTCTATGCACTGACTGCCAGAACGCAATACTAGTAAACAGTTCGCAGAACAGATACTTACATTAGGTATCGGTTCTGCAGAACTGGTGTGAACTGGCTGAATCCCACCACTGGATAGACCGGTATAGTCTGTTACACATATTTGCACAAATATATAATAAGTCACCAGCCACTGTCAAGGCCTTTCTGTATATGAGTCTAGGAACAATGTGAATCAATGCCTGGCTTGTACACAGGTAGATATCAGTGATAAGTAGATATAGAAGGTCTGCCATTGTTCGCCAAGAACACCTGTGTTATACATACAAAAGTAATTTTGTTTAATGCTCAGTTCCCAAAATATGTAAAACAAATAATACGCAGGATGTCCTACCCTGTTAGAGGTGGCACAATGATCAACCATAAACTATAGTAAGCAAATGGTAAAATACAGAAGAGGTGGTGTGCAGGTCCTGCAGAGAAGAGACTGTTATATATTCAAAATATAGTAGACCCACAAAATGCCCTTTCCCAGCATAGAACAGCTCAGAAATCCTGATCTTTTTTTAGTTGTCAGTGTCCCCCCCCCCCCAATCCTAGTTATCAATGTGCAATGATTTCCAGTTAACATTCATTTCATGTAGCATTAAGGAATTGAATCACTCTGAACAAATCAGGCCTCAGATTATGATTTAGGAAATTGTCTTGACATTGTCATGCCCAAGGGAGCACACTTGTCTACACAATGAATTCTGGGCCATAGATGGTCAGAGGTCAAATCATGTTTTGCAGTATAGCTGTGGATCGTGTAACAGAGTAACAAACTCCTGGATGAAGTCATTTTATATCTAATCATTTATTTTTAAAGAAAATTTGCTTCCTGGCTAATCACAGGTTTCATACATTGTCTGAATTAACAGAGTGTGTATTTTCCCCTTGATGGTTTCCAAATACTAGCAGCTACATCATACGGACAATACCATCTGAGTTATAGTTATACAGCTCTGTTAAGCTAGATGACTTAAATACAGATGAACAGACCCCCGCAGTGACCTCCCTGCTTTATTAAGCAAAGATTGGTGTGGGAATAAATATACTCAGATGGTATTTTGTAATCTGTGCTTAGAGGTTTGTAATGGTTACTAGAATTTCCATATAGTACAAAGGTTTCATAAAATAGATCAAGTCACTTACACAATGGCCATGAAATTACCTGTAGCCACCAGTACATAGGTTGATGAGTGCAAACAGCCCATATAGGTACAGGATCAAGCTCAATGAGTCCCAGAGAAACGTTTTGTGGCGCACTAAAATAATATGGGACCTCTGGCCGCTCCTATAGTGGAGGTCCAATCCCCATCGCATTGAGAAATCCATACAGGCAAGGGGAAGTCACCCCCATGAAGAACGCCCTTACTGTATTATACACATCCCTCCCTACTCCATCCCACCCACTGTCAGTTTTTTTAACCAGAACAGAATTCTGGATCCAGATCCGCCAATGAAAAGTGACATCTGTACACGCGCTGCTTTCCAAAGCGGGCGTCTTCCTATCCGATGGGCCGTATTCAGAGATCCATTTGAGGGGAGCTGCGTGCATATTTTTAGGATCGGATCAACTGCACATGCGTAGCAACTTTATTTATGTACTTTACATAGACTATACGTATGTAAGTGCCTAATGGATGTACATGTGAATCGCACTTGGGGACATACGCATGGAAATTCCAATGCACGGAAAAATTTACATAAAAGTGGGTGGCGAGAGGCATTTAAATGAGTGCATGGAGGCACGGTTATCATGAATCACACAGACGGAGCACATACACGCACGTAAGTACACATGTAAAGAAATGGTCTAGGGACTCGTAAAGTCAATGCCCGCAAGTCCAAAATGCCTCCTTGTGAGAAGTCTGTGCGGTCCATAAAGGTTAAAGCATTGCATTTATTTTTTTTTATTTTTTTGTAAAACCTAATTATATTACAGAGATTTTAATGACAGAGTGCACAGGCCACTAGATGATTGGAGAGTAGAAATGCTGCAACGTTTATTGTGAAACCCCGGAATTCCTGTTTTCCTCCCCGCATGTCGGCCCTCTCTGCCTATACCTGATTGTCGCAAGCATGGAAAAAAAAAACCTGCCTCCATGACATCTTTCTCCTAGTTCCCAATTATTCCCTGAATCTTATTCATTTCACCTAACCTGCATGGTCAGCAAGCCATCACCCTTCTTACTACCCTCCAGCAACCACCCCATACTCCATTCCCCACTTTTCCCTCCCCCCCCCTTCCGACAACATTCTGTTATTTGCCATATTCCTTGGACATTATGCTACTTGAATAAAGAAAGAGTTAGAAATGTGCATTTTATCTGCTGTTATGTATACTAAAGGAGGAAGGTATGATGACACTTATGGAAGCTGAGAAACCTCATGAACTCTTGGGATATCCAGGTTGTGCGAATCACATATTTGGTCACTTGCCATGTCTCGCACGGCCATTGAGCCTGTGCTGTAAACAGACCTATAGGAAGTGAGGTAAGCTACATGCATCCAAAATACCTTCCAAGCACTGTACCTGGGGGGTTTAGCAACATGTTCCAGACTGCAGCTTCAAGGAAACACCTTAAAATAACACAAACACAGCACTTCTATGTCCTTTATAGCTCAAAGATGTGTAAAACAATAAACTGGGATCATCTTTTAGTAATATTACTTTAATAGACACAAAAATACAAAATAAGCCTCAAACTTACCCCCTCCCTCCTATTGGTGGATGGTTTCAAAGGAAAGACAATTTTATGAACCTAGAGGAGGTTATATCTTTGACTCTTGAGAAAACGACTGATTTTGCAGCAACGTGGAATCCACGGATGCAATTTATAACGTCTCCCGACTTAGGTAACTCTTATGAACCCTCCCTGAACCCCCTCTCCCAGACGAGCTTCTCTAGTCCCTCTAGCACAGCTGCTGATACCCCTCAATAATACCCCATTAAAAACCCTTTGGAGCTCTACAAAGCTGTACTTCCCGATCATCCTCATCCCTCCGACTCCCCTTTCCTCTCACTTTCTTTCTACCTTCTCCTTTGTTTGTCCAATAGTTCTACGTTTTCTACTCATTCTCTGAAGAAAACGTAGGTCGGTTTTTGGCTAATAGATTAATAGCTCAATGGAGATCTTTTCTTTCCATTACATACACTTTCCTCCACTTCCTACTCATACATCTTACCGACCACCAGTACATCTCAGCATTTATCAATGTGTACCATTGGGCCTTTTGTCATTCTGTTTTTTTCGTGTCCACTAGGTCTGCCTTATTTGTTATTTGTTATGTAAAATAAATAAAAAATTACATCCACACGAACCACCTTACAGGAAGCACAGTTTGAATTATTATACCATTATTTACATATTTCACTCTCAGTTGCTCAGCAATTTTATCTCAGCCTTTTTATAAGAGGTCTTGTATGAATAGTTGCAAGCCATTGAATTGTCAGATTTATCCTTCCTGTAATAACAATATTGTATTTCATGTATAGTCTGAAAATGTAAAGATGGTGGTATCTGCTAATAGCTTCATTTTTCTGAGGTTAATACAATAGTTTAAGAACATATCCCAACAAAAAAATAAATAAATAAATCATCCTGGGTGGTCAAATTTTTTTTACATTTATTTATAATTATTATTATTAGCCCCCCCCACCCAAACTGTGTTTTAAAACAAAACAGTTTTATGGGAGGTCCATCCATGGGAAACCTAACCAAGGAAGGAAGTAATAGTTATCATCTCATCAACTCTTCTCAAGGTCTTGCCACCATCCAAGCATAACATTGGTAGGTTAGGTTAGACTTATTCAAAGTAACTTTGGTTCATGGCTAGGGCACAAACATCTACATACACAGCATGATCACATCATTGCATGACCGGTGTTACTATGCACATGCAAGAAGAAGAATTTATACGATTAAGTCGCAGTTGCTTTTTTTTTTCTAGAAGATCGTTCTACAGAATTAACATTAATGTTCTGAGTATGCTTGAATTGCAAAGCGCAGAAACACAGTAACATACAGAAATAGAGGATACTTTATAACATGCCATTTCCATTATTTATCTGCTGTTTAGGTCACTAAATTCAGTAGCTAACAAGTTAACATATTTTCTCTATAGCTCAGACAGTCTGATCCAGGGTTTGGTGTAACAGGATAACATTTAAAATAAAGCCATGTTACTAGGGGTCCTTGCAGGAGAAAGGCTCTGGATTGGTAGGGAAAAGCATGTGCCAGCTATATAGAAACGAGCAATCACTAAAACGACAGCATTATGGTCTGGATTCACGGTTACGTAGTTTTCGTCTTATGTACGTTGTTTGAAAAATGCGTAATCGCTTATTTACGTTATCTACGTAGCATTTCTGTGCATAGATTGTGTAAGCGCAGTCTAAAGACAGAAATGGTACGTAGATAGCATAAATAAGTTACTACGCACGAACTGTGAATCCAGACCTATATCTCTATGGCCAGCGAATAGTCTTCAAAAGGTCTCTGCTTGCTGAAAACAAACAAAAATACTTCAACAAAACACCCTATTTGATGGATTATAGTTACCTGCACTATTTTATAAGCCAACATGTCATTTAGGAACCATGTTTATTGAAAACTCTTGCTGTACAGGAGTGATCTCTATCTTTGATTAGGAACTTGTGAGGAGTGCCCAGATGGACTGCAAATTGTTATTTTTAAAACAATAAGATTGTGCTTTGATACAATAAACAATCTGTGGGATATACTATACAGTGTACAGGACTCTGGATCTAGATCACCGCCTAGAAATCATCATGGTTTGATTCAACCTAAATCTATAGACTAAGGGGTAGATCCAGAACAATGTCCATCTTCCATAGACGGGCGTAATTCACTGAACAATAGCTACTGCGCATGCGTAGTAATTATTGTACGTAATCTGCGTATCGTTTTCGATACGTAGATTGCGTATATGCGGTTTAAAAGATGCCCGCGTATTCTTAGGTACGTTTTAACTGCGTATGTGTAGCAATATTATTTACGTAATATGCATTATTATTTACGTAAGGGCTTTAGGAACAGACATGTGAATTGCACTTGGGGACATACGTACGGGGGGGCGGGATTAAAATACATATCTAAAAAGTTACATGAAAGAGGGTGGGGAGAGGCATTTAAATGAGGCTATGAGGGTGCGGTTACATATAATCGCACGTACGGGATACACATACGCACGCAAGTACACACAATCTTAGAAGTGGTCTACGGAGGCGTAAGTCTACGATTGCACGGCCGTGAGAGGGGAGTGTCATAGGTGTTGGCTTGCTACATGCGTGCGTATAATAGCGGACTTTTGAACAAACGCATCTCTGAATACGGCCCATTATATGTATAACACAGTCACCAGTGGTTAAGGTGGAAATTTAGAAGTGGCAGTATGGAAACATTGAAAAGCTTTAAACCTCCAATCACTTCTATTGTTTTCTATGACATCAGTGGAAGTGACGGTATTGCATATCCCCACATACTGCCTCACTTATAGGGCCTGATTCAGACTTAAGAAGGTGCTTAATATGAGAGGAAAGGCAGTCCTGGGCTAGACCATGCTGATTGCAGGGGGAGTCAAGTTAATTGTATTCTTTGGATGCAGGGATATATCTTTGAATTGCTTACTGCACACAGATACTGACCAGCTTTACTATCACACTGGTATTTAGACTTGGAATAGGAAACGCCACCTCTCATCTCTAATACGGTTTGCAACAGATGAAATATGACTCCCCTGCAATCAACATGGTTTAGCCCAGGAGTGACTTTCCTCTCTTATTCTTCTTAAGTCTGAATTAGGCCCTTAGAGCTCTTGCTGCAACTACATAATAACCTGTTAAGTAACTGAATCCAAGGTGAGCTTATAGGTATATACATGTATTGAGGTGTTCAATGCTGATATTTTGCCTTTTAAGTCTGTAATGCATTTATTTGGTAGAGCATGTGCATCATTTGGATCAGACATTAGATATTTCACTGAAGATACAAGAGGAATTAGTATGTGAAGGTTATTCAAAGTGTTCAAACGTTTATTTAAAGTGATCCTGTACTTACCAAGTCCAAAATTAAATGTGGTGTAATAGTTAAGTAATACACATCTCACAAAGTGGGGGTTATAAATTTATTTTCTTGAACATAACATGATTAGTTAAAACAATCCACTTTAATGGTCTTAATCCACATTTAATAAAAAAAAAAAAAATGGATGAAACAAAAAAAAAAAAAAAAAACCTTAAAAAAAAAAAAAAAAAAAAAAAAAAAAGGTCATCAACCCCCCAAATGGAAACACAATCTGTATCTGTTCTACATTTACAGATAACTTGTCACTCTCAAGGCACAACATACACGTAACAAATATTGGGATGCAACAACTTTATCTATGAGTCCAATGCTCTGACCAGCACTGTGAGCCCAATGCTCTGACCAGCACTGTGAGAGCAATGCTACGACCAGCACTGTCATTATGAATCATCCTATTCTAGTAACAAAATAAAAAGTGGAAAGGATTCTCTAGAATATATATTTATTGTACAAACGATGGCCTTTACAATAACCCTTGCAGTACCTTTGGGGTGATAAAAAAAAAATATTCCATTGCCACACCCTTTCATTTAAAACAATAGTCAAAGTACAAGTCAAACAGAAAATTGAAACAAAGTACTATATAAAAGGGAAAACATTTTCTATAAAAGTATATAAAAGTTTCAATACCCATATGTGTTTAATTAAAACGTGGGACTCATGTTAGAGATACATGTGGTACAAAATTCTTACCAATATGAACACCACAAATTTATTAAAGGAAGTGGTTCACCAAACGTAGTGTGCAAAACCCCATATCCACCATACAAGTGTCTTATTAGAAAACATAGTCATTTTATTGCTGCATTGCATATGCCCATAAATGTAATTTGGTGCAGCCAAATAAAAATAAAAGTATATATATTTATAGATATTTAAAATAAAAACAAACATCCCCAATGTGTGCAAATAGTTGTGTGGCAAGTTAATCATGAAAGCAATCATTGTCTTAAATGTTACATTATTCTTTTTCACCGTACCATGCTTTCACAGCCCTAAGCCCCCCGATAAACAAAGCACAGGTGAAATGTGTCAATGCTGGTGTAACCCTACACATTGTGCTTTAATAGATCTGATGTAAAGAGGATTTGCAACCTCTCCTTTATCAGTCAAAGGAAATTTACAGTACAGGCAATTAATAGTTGTCTGAAAACTATCAGATAACTTTCCACTGGAAAAAACAATAGAGAAAATTATCAAAACATGTGACACCCCTCGTGGTTTAAGACAGTGGCTTTTGTGACACAGTAACTTAAATATTTAAGGCTTCTTTGAGTTTTCACAGTATAAAATGGTTTACAATAATGAGTGCAGCGGATGCATTTGGATGTTAATCAATGATATTCACTTTTTGTTCTTGCTAAGCCAAGTTTATCCCTAAAATGCTCTGCTCCCTTGAATTAGCTTAGCTGTTTGTATTGCCAATGTCAAAATTAAGCCACAGGAATTGCTTAGACCCATAACACAGACTTGGAGTATTACAGAGAAAATATCCAGTTCATTGTTATGGAGATGGATCATAAGCTCCTAAATAAATGTATAACCTTGCTTAATGCATCTTCAATTTCACAACCAGCATAACATTAACATTATGGGGATGAGTGCAAAGAGAAAGCGCCAATGACCACATTGATCCTCATCTGTTACAGTGAACCCTGCTTCATTGTAAGCGTTTGCAGAATATTAAAGATTGAAAAAAAAAAAAAAAAATAAAAATTTAAAAAAAAAAAAAAAAAAAAAAAAAGAACCAACAAACCTTATCCACCAGTAATAAGATTTGCGTAAAATGGTTCCTTATTTCCAGGATAACATCTGCATAGTTCAAATACTTTACAAAACAGATGATAAATTGTAGCTGTACTGTAATTGCATCTGACCTTGATTGATTAGGGGGTAAAAAAAAAAAAATTAAGCGTGTATATAGAAAAAGAAGCAAAACATGATATTTCCACAGGAGACAAAATTAGGAGCATGTAAAGTGCAGAAACCACTTGATTACTGAGTTCTAGAAAATTCCTTCACAATAAAAACCATTAAGTCATGCCCTCGGATAACTGAGCGAGTAATTCTTCATTCAGTAAAGGTAAAATTTCAGTGCATACAATGTTATACATAAAATACTAAAACATAAAACCATGAAATTTTTTTTTTGCTATTGCAATTCGGTCCAGTCTACATAGTCGTACAAAACATATCCCACATTTGGTGTTCAGAATGTCTACACAAGTTTCTGGGGGAGACAAGCACTTATGTTAGCACATTGCTTTGGTCCGTGGTACCTTGACGTTAAAGTGCTGATGGTAAAAGAATATGCAGCAATGTCCATCGGTCACCCATGACCTTCTCTGCACTTACGGTCAAGTGATCCCGCTGACTGCTACCAGCGACCGCTGACCGCTACCAGCGACCGCTGACACTAGCAATGTCTGTGTGGTACTGGCGTGGAAGTCTCCCACTGGCTCCTCCCTCCAGGAATGAAGATCGGATATTGCTTGGCTCAAACAGTTTCCTTCGGTTCTTATTCAGTTCTAGTAGACAGATAAAAAAAAAAATGCTTGAATTCAATAGCTGTAAGGTTCTATCTTTGGTTCTTGTCCATTGTTATGATCACCATCACAAAGTTGGAAATTAAGAGAAAATCAGGTTCAAAACTACACCTGGGCAAAACCATGTAGAATTTCAGGGGAGGCAAATGTAATCTGTTGCCAACATTGACCCGTGTTCAGAGTACCGAACATATTTGTCCGATGTTTAGCGATTTTTACTACCGCACATGCATAGTCATTTCTTAACGTAATCTACGTATCTTTTTCTTACGTAGATTGCGTAAATGCGGTCTTTCAGACAGCATTTAGGCAATCTACTTTAGAAAAAGATACGTAGATTACGTAAAAAAATTACTGCGCATATGCAGTAGTAAAAATCGTTAAACACCGGACGTATATGTTATACGTCCAGTACTCCACTTTAATGCAATGCTGATCAGTATCTGTTTGCAAAAAGCAAAGTAATCTCCCTGCATTCAAAGCACAACATTAATTTGACTTCTCCTAAAACTGAACATCGTTTTGCCCTGGTGGACATTTCTACTTGTTTTGCCCATAATGTTCAAACTCTATCGGTCCAATTATAGGAAAAATTATAGAAAACTTACAAATATATTCATATAATGAATGGAATCCTCTCATGTTTAGCTTCTCTCAAAGTATCTGTATTTTTTTTTACTTAACTAAACAGGGAAATCATCCTTTATCATCAGCTTATCTTATAATCATCTTTTATTATAATCACAATGACACTTCATAAATAAAAAGCAGGGAAAAAAAAAAAGGACTCAAGGACTCCATTTTTCATGACTAAGCACGTCTCCCTCCTATTTATTCAGAGGAATATAAGGTTGAGCAGATGTGGAAATATCACTGAAAACTGCTTTATCAAGACCAGTAAAACACCAAAGGACATCTGATTGTATACTGATATATGACAAGTTCACTCCCTTTAGACCATTCCTCAACTGTCCTTTCAAATCAATGGATAAAACAAAAATTTTGTTGTCCAGCAACACGGATATTATTCAGTTAGGGATTAGAATAACTGTTATATAACAAAAATATCAAATATCTGTCAGGTTGATCATAGAGAGCAGACAAGCGCATTAATTGATTAAAACTTAACTTTTATTGTTGTTTTCAACAGTAAAAAGTTAAAAAAAAAAAAAAAAACGATGAAAAGGAAAATAATAAAAAAAAGTTATTATGCTGTTTCTAATAGTAACCGTATATACTCTGAAGTTCATTCCAGGCTTATATAAATCACTGTTGCATATGCAATTAATATGCTACAATAGAATATCCAGTCTCAAGCAACCTAATAAGAGTGAGTCATACACATTTATGCATAACAAACATTAGTTATAATGTTACAGAACAAATCATGAATAATTTGTGAGGTTCATACAGTGCATAAAGTACTTTGTTGCAATGATGTTGCTGGTTTGCAAGTAAACGAAACAAGTATACGCAGTAGAGTTTCTTAGTAATTCAGGGGGATGGAATCCCTCCTTACTCTTAGCAGCCGCCCCGCTATCCTTATTTTGAGGTGCCTATCTGCCTCACCGCAGAGCTTACTGCCAGGAAAGGGATTTTTAAACCTCTTTTCTAAAACTA
>WWET01000577.1:269452-297321 GCA_011038615.1 Limnodynastes dumerilii | reverse complement strand
GGGGGGGGGGGGGGGGGGGGGGGGCCCCATGGTGTCCATCCATCCTGCACCCATGAAACTCTAAATGACTGGAGGCTGGCAGCTTAAGACAACTCTCAATAATTTTTAAGTGCTGTGTGCTGTTTATAAATACATTACCAGCGGACACCCTTTGACAGCGATCCTGACCACAACAAGCACGTGCCAGATAGAGGGATGGGAAGACAAGCCCAACCTCTCCAATCCAGACTCGGCCCTGTTGGTGGTCTTTTGGCCCTCGCCCTTACTGTAATTGCTTGAAAATAACAATACATTCTGAAGAACTAATTCAAACATAGATAAACCTCTGGCACTCCAGGTGCTATAAAATATGCATCATAGGCACAACGAATACCTGGCAAAGCATGATGGGACTTCTAGTTCTACAACACCTGAAGTGCTGAAGGGTGCCTATGCTTGATCTAATATGTTTCTGCTTTTCTATTTCTCCCTATTTTAGTTTTACAAGAATGATTGTGCTGCTCCTTTATTTCTGTTGCTGTGAAGGACATTCCAAATATGTGCCAATAACTATGACCCATAGTTAAAAAATAACTTAAAATAAAGATAAAAGATGCATCTAAAGAAAAATACAAAGTTATTGCCAAGGAAAGAAGCCATTGCTTCAGGGTGCTAAGGAAGACTCACCTTGACATGACCATTTAATGCAGATTGAACTTTCTTGCATTCAGAGTGTATGCTATTCATATGAACATCAACCGGAGTTAGCCCAGGAGGTGGAGATGGGGTATTTTGGCTATAGTTAGGCACTCCAGATAGGAGAAAGCTTGTAAGCGTGGCTTGTGCAGCAGATGGCATCATCATATGTGGTATAGCTGAAAACCCTGTAGATAAAATAAAAATAGTCTACTCCTGGACTCTTGATTGTTTAGGATGGGAAAGTAATCATGGCAAAAGCTAAATTGAATAAATTCAAAAATGAAATTTAAATTCTGCTGCTGTAAATGGTTAGAATAAAACAGTCAAAATTCTGTCACTGCTCTCATCAAAACCCAACACTTAAATTTAGCATGAGGTCTGTTTTTTGGATGAGGCAGAGAGCACACTTGCACTGAATATCTAGCATATAACTGCATCATGCTGGACCAAAATTTAAACCGAAATGTTCATTTATTGGTTTCGCTATACTCAACGTCTTCAAAGAACAGTAATAATAATCATAATAACTATAAGGATGAAGTGAGCAAACACATTGAAATACACTAATCAATTCACAGTACACAAACTTCTGACAACCTTACAGATGTATAAACTCAACCTTCTTGTTTCTGAAGAAAAGATCGTTTCCATTCTCCCCCCTCCCCCCCCCCCAAAAAAAACCAAACAACCTAATAGGAGCCTGAACTTCACAAAACCCATTCTTGTTTTCAGGCAAACCTGGTTCTTAGTCTTTTTTGGCAATTTCAAGTTATTTTCCATTCCAAAACAATATTGGTCAAAAAAATAAATTTCCCAGGACGGATTAGAACTGCAACTGATAATTATGTCTAAAGCCACAGAGGCACATCAAAATGGAAAGTCAGAAACAAAACTCAGGTCAAATATTCCATTCAAATTAATCTGCAATTAATTTGAGAGGATTTGGGGGTTAAGCAAAGGCAACCTAAATAAGCAAATCTTACTGTGACTTGATATATTTCTTTTACAAGATTAGTTGCCAATTGCCATTTGTCTAAAGATTTACATTCCAGGCAGTGTAAGATAAATAAAACAACATTTTGTTTGGATGTAAAACCACTGAAATAAAGTATTTATTTACTACACTTCACAGACTGGATAAAGGAGGAAAATCATGGTGACAAGGATATACAAATTGTATAGTACTAAATATATTTCCAATGCTTGTTAGAGGTCTTCAGTGTATTTGGTCGGGTGAGTAATATCTGGCAAATTTTAATAGCAGGTAATACTGCCGCTAGCAGCGATGATGACCAATACAGAAAGCAGATGCGTGTATCTTCCAGTTACCCTATGTGTCAGATTAACTGCAAAATAATGATCATGTCAAATTAATTGCAATGTCCATTTGATATTATGCCAAGGTGATTTTTCTAAACTTACTCATTATCCAGTAAAGGCAGCTGCACAGCTAAATTAAAATAATAATTAATAGCATGTAATACATTGTTTCCAATATATAATAAATAAATGCTGTAATCACCGGGTGCACTAGAGGCGTTTGCTAATGAAGTGGCCCATAGTGTTGGACTAGGTGCCGCAGAGTTGGGGCTGTGGAGAGGGCTGACAGAGCTGTTGAGGGCATTCAAAAGAGTATTTTGTGCCGTAGAAGAATTAACAGATAGAGCATTGGGGCCCAGGAGACCTGGAAGAGAAATAAAGCAGCATTACTGGAATGCATTGTAGTAAATATAAGAAAGCATTTTCCAGCAAGCAATACACACATGACGTACCTAATCCAGTAAGTCCCAAACCTGCGGTCAGGATATCCAGTCCATGGAAAGGCATTGGGCAGGATAACGTAGACTGGCTCGTCACTGCCACCCCACTGCTGTCTAGTCCCAGGAGGCACTTTCTAGCTTCGTACATATTTAAGGCATTTCTTTCAACACTTTTTACAATCACAGACTGAAAAATAAATTCAAGTGACAGATAAGGCTGCAATTCATAAAGGTTCATCTAGATAGGAAACAAAAATACACCAATCCCATCTAAATCTACAGGTGGTGCTGTGCATGTTGCATTTTGTTGTATTGCCCACTATTAGCATAGTCTGCTATACAAGACAAAAATCACTGTTATTTGTCCTATAAACCCACACTTATGTATAGCATTAAAGTTTTGTATTTACTTATTTCCCAATTCACTTAGTATGACTTGCACACGTCCACTATTACTGTGACCTGGCTGCGTCATGTAATGGGGTGTACTGCACTAACCCACTACGGTAGAAAAAAAACCCCAGTGTATCGCATGATAATGTGGATTTCTTCTCCCTTCACTATTCATTCTACTCTGTGCTCACCCGCTGTGTCATGACAGATTGATGCTCAACACTGCATGGGGTGATTATGGTACACTGTAAACCAAAAAATGGTTAAGAATTGTATTAGCTGTGTTTTATTTTGTTCTTTTGTATATTATTTTGATCCATGTAGAATTTCAATAAAAAAAAAAAAGAAAAAATTACTAGGTCTGTTATTAATATTCATTACAGATAAAGGAAAGAAGTTATAGCATCTCATAGAAGCCAAATCAATAGATCAAATGAAACTATAAATGAATATGTGGATGCTGGCTTACACACTCCCCCCTCCCCCCTCTTACTGCTTGGGGATTATTAAGCCTTAACCAACAGAGGTCCCTAGGGCGTAAGTAATTTATAGTTAGTCCATAATGAATTGATCTAATGGAGGAAATCACAGAAGGTGCAGTACGAATGTACGAATGTGGAAAGCAGGGGGGAGCTATATCAGAACACAGCTTTTGAGGTTTCAGAATAAGAAACTTACTTTGCTTGGTTGTTTTGGCTTTGGTTTAATGCTGATGAAGACATCTAGTTGTTCCATGAGTTGAGTAATATACTGTGGTTCTACCTCAATCTCCTCTTTCATGTCAAACATCAGAACAAGTGGGAGACATCCCTGGTAAAGATAAACAGACATTACTGGATTTCAGAATTAACAATAAAGATTAAGGCATTCTTAAATTCATAGGAAAGTAAAGGGAGAGAACTGGTATTTGTTATGAGCACAGTATTACAGAAAGATAGCAATGAAACAATGTGGATGTAGTAATCAGCAACGCTTCCAACATTCTTTTCAAAGTCTGAATACATGATAATGAGATCATTGGGCAGTTAGGTCAGTAACACGAGTTGCTTGATAATGATCATTCCCAATTCCAAGTTTTTGTTTTGGTTTTAGTTGGCAAGTTCAACCTGTATAAATAATCTTTATTTGGATGACCAACGTGTATGTTACCCTTCTCAGAAAAGCACATGTACCATGGTAAATTACCATGGAGAATCAAAGTAATTTGGTCAGTAAACATTGTATTCCAGTGACTTTATGTGTTGGCCACATTTGAATAGCATTAAGCAAGATCACAATCCAGTTCCTGACACTCCTAAGTAAACAGATTAAAAAAAGAAATAAATAATAAAAAAAAAAGTACAAATATAAAATCTCCAGTACAAATTTAAAAACATTTTTTTTCTATGTAAAAATGAACTCCCCTAAGAAGCCACAGCACATAAATATTAATAAATTCTAGGTCTTTGTTTTAAAGTTAGCTACATACTTATCCAATCCTTTTCAGGTCCAAATTCTGACTAGACTGCTTACAAACTCCTACAGTAGACCAAGTTCACAGATAAAAACATGATACACACCTGTCTGACCTGCATCTGCTGAGAAGCTCTACTGGAAGGATGTTGTCACCATACACACTCTTCCAATGTTCTGCAGACCGCCTGTCATTCACACACAAAGGCGGTGCTGCATGACGTCAGAATCAAGCAATGGAAAAAGTCCCAAGTGTGTGCGCTGGAGTGTGCACACTTGGGGCCAGATTTACTAAGCTGTGGGACAGGTAAAGTGAAGATGTTGCCCATAGCAACCAGATTCTAGCCCTCACTTTTCTATTACATACCAGAAAATGTCAGCTAGAATCTCACTGGTTGCTATGGGCAACATCTCCACTTTTCCTTTCCAGCTTAGTAAATCTGGCCCTTGGTCTTTTGATTGGCGGCCTGCTTTTTAAGCAGGGTTAAAAACCATTTAACCTGACCAATCGACCACTATTGTATGTTACGGGTAAGCGTACACAATTATCCGGTCGGGGATTAGATTGGATGCAAATTGGATAAATGTGTACCCAGCTTAACTATCTGGTTTTGAGTCACACCTAGCATCAAGAGGATTGTAAAAGGGCATTATATTTCAACAGACTTTATGAAAAAAATATAGCAGGAATTGACATCATGTCAGTGACCCTTGGCTGGAAAACAACTATATGAGGTAATCATGAAAAACATACTGACGTTATTATGCAGTTTAACAACAATAAATACAAACCTCAGTATAAATATGTAAAGATCACAAAAAAGGCTTCACTACACCTACCATGAGATATTGTCTGGCAAGACACACTGACTCAATAGTGCCTTGGAGGTAGACTGTGGACTTCTTTAAAGGGTTATTGGGATCCGGGAAGTGGATCTGAGCACCTGTTCGTTGCATGATGTGCTTGATGTTGCCACCATTGCGGCCCATCATGAAGAGGTGATGCTGAGCAGCGATGTCCAGTTGTGTACTGACAGGAATGGCATTGGCCAGACTACCAGCCAGATGCTCTAACAGCAGCGCTGTACCTTCCTATAAGAAAAACACGTGGTCAGACGATCATGGAAAACAGACTATCCGCTTACACTGGCAACAAGCAAATTTCCATATATGCAAAACAGGAGGCTATTAACATATATTTACCAGTAATTGCCTTCATTCTGATCAGGTTCTGCTCACAATAGACCAGATGCAGACTCACCACTTAAATATTATGTCCTGTATGGGCGAGGCGAGTGATCTCCCCCAATGTAAATTAGGATTGCGCTGCCTCAACTGCAGCG
The DNA here is from genome assembly GCA_011038615.1 of Limnodynastes dumerilii. Classification (NCBI taxonomy): domain Eukaryota; kingdom Metazoa; phylum Chordata; class Amphibia; order Anura; family Limnodynastidae; genus Limnodynastes; species Limnodynastes dumerilii. The sequence goes on along the minus strand of WWET01000577.1, from coordinate 291,695 downwards.
GCGTTCTGTATGTGGCCCAATAACACTATCTTGTGTGTAGAACTACAGGTTAACCTTATCTATAATATCTTGTGTTTTTATAGATTGTACAATATAAATTATTAGAGGTTCGTTCAGATCAGTGATTAAAGGAGTCATAGGAAGCCCAATATAAAGCCGATCCCATAATTACAGTAAAAATATACTCCTTTTAACTCCTCCCTTTTTTATTTTTAGCCCCCACCCACCTTCCTACCATCCTCACTACATGGAAATGGGGAGGAACCAGTGATTTGTGACGGCATCCAGCAGCCGGACTGCCCCCTCCCCTGTCTGTGACACCTGGGAGCCTGAATCGGAGAGAAGCTGGGACCAGTAACTGGGAGAGTGAGCAGCTTCACGGAATACAAATGTACCCAGACTTCTCCTCTAACGCCAGTTGAGGGAGGAAGCAAAGTTCCAGCCTGGCACTTTTCTACAGAGAGCGATCGCCTCCCTCTATATCTGCCACTGCCAGAAACAAAGCATTTACTCATGGGCAACCAACAAATTGTTAATCATTGGTAATATCTATAGATATGCTGAATATAACAATAATAGAAAGGAAAGGACTTACACTTGCAGAATAATTTCTTTAGCATCTATTCTGCACATTTAAACTGCTAAAAACAAAAAAAAATATAAACTCTTTAAAAGAATTTTGTCTTTGTGTTTTATTTTAATTTTTTTTTTTTAAACGTACAATTCCTTAAAAACATGCTAAGGGGTTTCATTGCATCTGCAGAAATGAGCACCAACATCTGTTCCATCTTTAGCTAATTACATAGCAAGAGACTAGGTCGCAGTGCTGAGCAAACTATACAGTTTACATAGTTTTTTGTTTTTTTTTTACATATTCCAAAGGACATAACTGCTGTATGTATTTATTGGATGAGAAGGCATTAGAGCGTTTGTATTACTAAGTTAGTTGGGGAAAGAAAAAAAACATATATAATCTAAAGTGAAGTGTCACTGGAGACCTCCCAGTATTATGGGCAAAGGGGAAATGAGAAGGAATTTTGTTTTGAGTAAGAGCCGCGGTTCAGGAATGTATACAAGGTGCAGAGCTAACTAAACGCAACCTGTGGCCAAATTCTAAGCCTTAACACACAAACAGCAATATCTTCGCCTCTTGCATAGTACACAAACAAGGTACTTTTATAACAGGTATATGGGTAATGCCCAATATAGATGTGTAAAAGATACAGAATGCTTTTGTAGTAATATGTGAAAAGTTAAATAAAATAAATAGCAGAAACATACAAAAATAAACAAAGTTCAAAAAGACTAAAATGACTGAGGGTTGTCATATAAAGCTTCCTAATCCTACAATAGAACTGTTACTACATAAACGGATTTTATTTTATTATATTATTACTACATAGATGGATAAGAATACATCCTTTTAGGAAATAAGCGCATGCATGGCTGCCACTTTTCCAGGACTGATCTTTCCTGTAAATATAAATAGAGGAATGGCTTCAGCCCTTACTAACCAGACTCCTGCACCATCCCTATTTTACATGGCAATGGTGTGTAAATCTTAAGGTAGGTGGGTCACCAAGCAAAAATCCTTAGAGCCTGTACAGGGTGGAGATCTGGCCTTGGACATCCGTTACTGCGGCAGATTGAGCTCCAAACGCAACAACGGCGGCAGTCTAGATTCGGTCCATTATTGTGCCAAAGCAGGCATAGACCATCTGCAGCATACCAGGTGTTATGGCAGCAAAATTCCCAGCATGCTCAAACCTCACAGGTATCCAAATACCTTACAATGCATGGTGGAACTTGTAGTTTTATAACACCGGGTTTGCAACAGATAGCAGGCTGTATTCATACTACCAGACTTATATACATCCGTAGTTTACAGATATTTGAGACTGTGCATGCGCAGTATCTTTTTTACGCAATCTACGTATCTTTTCGTTACGTAGATTGCATATATGCGGTCTTTAAGACCGTATATACGCAATCTATGTAACGAAAAGATACGTAAGATTATATTTAAAAAAAAAAAAAAAAAGATACTACGCATGCGCAGTCTCAAATATCGGTAAACTCCGAACGTATATGCAATACGTCCGGTAGTGTGAATCTGGCTCTGCATGTGTGGTTAGATTAGACATGGCCATTCTCTAATACTACCATAGACAGATTATGGATGGTGGAATTTTAACAGCAACCCCTGCAGGTAAAGTGATTTTTTTTCAAATGCTGGCTTTGATATGAAAATTATTGAGTGACATCTGAAATTAGCCATGCAGCTATTTGATGCATAAGAAGTTCCACTGAATCAGCAGTCTGACATGACTTAGCATTTAGCATCTTATGAATGCCAGGAGATTGATTTCATTAAAATGCTGATGCCTTGTGTAATTTCCAAGCATCAGAATGGGAATGTGACACAAGAATGAACTCCCGCTCTACCTTGCTGAAATTATTCTTTTAAGATGAGCCGTTTCACAGCTGGAAAAACAGAACGGTGATTGGAAAATGTACATGGCAGCTGACAGAGAGCTTGCTGCATTATACGTCCTTGGCGTCCTGAAATGGTGAAGTAGAAAATTACCTTAACAGCGCTGGTGTTATTTTGGGACCCTCTCACAATAACCGTGGCACCATACACTCGGGAGCGTTGCTTGAAGGAAACAGTTATGTTGTAGGTTTGGGAGATGTGCTGGATTGTGGGTGAGTTTGGGTCTGGGATGGGTTGAAGAATACCAGCTATGGGCAGCTCAAACATCAAAACCAGAGGCAGCAGCTCCTGCAGAAATGTAGAATCAACAATATCTATTTTACAAACACAGATATGGAGCACAAAGTGCACACATCGGAAAAAGCAGAGCAAGCAGTACAGTCTAATGGCTAATACATGCAAGATGGTATCTGACAATTGCAGTACCCCAAGAGGCTTAAACAATAACCTGTTGCAGTATGTGTCCCTGGATCGCTTAAAAGTTAAGGGCAGTACCATGGCTGAAGTAGGTAGCACTTCTGCCTCACAGCGCTGACATCATGAGTTTGATTCCCATACAAGACCTTATCATTTATCTAGTATCTATGTTCTCCATGGGGCTGATCCAGACTCATAGCTGCCACAATAGTTACGGCGGCCGTATGCGTAAGAATGGCATTTCTAATGTTCTGCGCATGCACCGGGCAGATGTTGCCCAGTGTAGTTAGGGAAACCCGATCCTTAGGATCACTCATCCCCAACTGTTGCGTAGTTACAGTGAGGAGGGCGTCTGTCGCCGTAACTACGCAAACCGTTACGGAAGAAAGGCGGGGGAAGGTAAGTAAATGAGGGAGGGAGGGCGGGTTAGGATAGTTATGACCCTGTGGCCGGCGTAATTACCTACTATTACGCCGGCTGAAGTTAAGGTAGCCTTCAGCCGGCATAACAGTGGGTAATTACGCCGGCCACAGGGGGAGTGCTCCAGAGCTACGCTGGCTGTACTTACGACCAGTGGGCCAGCGTAGCTCTGGATCAGGCCTCATGTGTATAAAAACATGTAAATAAAGGTTTGTTGCTGCTTGCGATATTATATAAGTTATTACATAATCATATTCTGCCGAGGCTTTTGACTAAAACTTTAAAGCACAAGAATGTTTGAATATGTATTACGGAATAAGGTTTATTGATGTAGCCAACACTCATTCTGATGTGCCCAATACGTTCCAATGTCTTCCTTATAAATAGTGCAGGCTATCAGATCAAAGCACACGTAAAACAAGTATGATGGATGGAGATACATGAAAAGCTGTAAGTAAAATATGTAGACACTAGTAATCAGAGCACACCCATCTTTCATAGAGAAGACTAAGTCTTGGTTTTTTTTTTTTTTCTTGGCAATTTCATAACAAGTAATTAAATGAGTTGTGGGCAAAGTGTCCAAGGAACTGAAGACAGCACATAAATACCAGATCTTAAGCAAATAATCTTTCAATATATTTGCCTGTGTGTATACTTTAGCAATCATCAGGCGATCAGTAATAAATGATGGATGGAATAGCTGCATGCAAAAAAGTGGTTTCATGTGGACTGGAATATCAAAATGTTTGAAAGACTGATGAACTGAAAACCACAAAGCAACGGAGAAAACCAGAAACATGCCACTGAAACATCCAAAACATTTCATAGGTGGGCTTCCAAAACAGCAAAATCATATTGCTCCAACAAAAAGCTTAATCTGATTTTGCAGGGCGTAAGTTCATAGAAATCATCCACAGTTTGCAGACTGATTTAGGTGTGTGTGTGTGTACGTGTGAGTGAGTGTGTGTGTGAGTGCGTTAATTCCATAAGTGCAAGTTTGTTGAAGGGCCACTGCGCCAAATCTCAGAACTGTTAAAAGACTGTAGAACCACGGAGATTGCTAGCTAACGAACACCGAGCCTTTGGAAAGTCTAGGGGTTTTCTGATTGCACAAAAACAAAAGAAAAAGTGCTCCAGATAACTTGCCCTTCCAGCTGTAAATTGAAATGCAGAAACATTAGTTACATACATTTAGGGGCTTTGAATGTGTGTAACTAATGTTTCTGCATTTTATTTTCCTTTGTTTCTGTGCAGACTACCCCCTGCCTGTCATGCACCAGTTTGTATCAACCTATAAATTGATTTGAGCAATGACAATTTTGTGTACCTTTTTGGTTGCATCAATACCAAGTAAAAAATAAATAAAATGAAAAAGTATACTGGGCACTTATCTGATGGTAAAAGAAATGTAATCTTTATAATAAAGATTTTAATTTTTTTTTTACCATTAGAGAAGCGCCCAGTAAACTCCCTAAGTCATAATCATGCCAAAGGGTATAAGAACTCCCTTTACATATACACACAGCAGCATCTCTAATCCCCTATTCATGTCAGTGCAGCCTCAAATACAGGACAGGATATTTATGTTCAAGTAATATGACTGGCAATGTTTTACTTGTATCTTAACAGTTACATGTATTTTAAAATGATCTCTTGATCGCGATTCACATTGCATTTAAAATCCAAGGAAATTGGTCAAGTACAGTGAAACATTTCTATCGTTCATTCTTTGAAAAATAAGTGAACATTTGTGCTAAAAGATTAACCACCCTACTGAAGCCAGATGTCGCCTCAGATATTTGACACAAGTAATCAACAGGAACACACAGGTAAATGCTTACTCTTATCCGCACTCTTGCTGACTCCACACCTGCAGGTTGTCCTGCAATTGACACCTGCAATAGAAAAATATGACGATAACTATTTGCTAATGAAGGAAGGTTCTCCTGTGAGATGTTGCCATATAAGTTGGGCATTAGCACTTTAAACTAAACACCGCCCATTGCATTTTTAACCCCCAATAAACCCCCCCCCTTTCTTTTTTAACCCCCCCCCCCCCTTAATATGCAAGAATTAAATAGATTTAATTAGCAAATCAACCTCACAAACAGAAATTCAAGTTATAGAAATATCCAGTGGTCAAAGCTGAAGTTAAGAAAATAGTGACTGTACTTGGACGAAATGTGACAGTTTTGCAATTCAAGAGGTAACTATACGTCATAGACTGAGCACTGGGAAAAGCACCAATATTATATTTTTCAAAATAAGATACGGAACATAAGCATCTCCAAGGGAAACCCACTCCTGTTTTCTCTGGTTTGTTAGAGGTTTCTCTGGAGCCTCTCAGATCTGTTGATAATTTTTGTAGAGAGAGGACACAACCTCTGATCTTTAGAGAGCTGACTAATGAGAACGGAACTGTAAAGAGACCACACCTTGGTCTGAAACAGCCTCGTTTTACTTATGGGAGAAATTAATCTTTTTTTTCTATTTTCTTATAATTGCTATATAAAAGTGGTTATTGTGTCTGGATTCAGTGGGAACTTTTCTGTTTCATGTAATAACATGTTTCAGCTTAGCAAAAAGAAAAAATGAAAACAGTCGTAGGCTGTGCAATACAACTATTAATCTGTGGTTAAGTGTTCATGCTACAAATGACTGTGGGTTTGAAGCACGTTAAACTGTAGTAAGACCAGAAGACTGCTGCCAAGGACCAGCAAGGATTATAAATGAAATTTATGGAAGACAACTATTAGCTTTCCATATTCATTTCCATAAGGACCGATCTCAAAATGCTTTTACATAAAAGTCGATCACGTAGGTGTTCATTAAATTATCAAACATTCACAAAAGTAGCTCCTGACTTTTGTTCTCGCACCAGCATCTCTCAGTAGGGCGGCTGGAGTTGCATTCCAAGCAGTGCAGCTATGTGAGGAGCAAGGATTGGAAGCCACGCTGCATGTCTGCTCTGCTGAATGTAACAATGTGCTGGCCAGCAGTGCAGCTATGTGAGGAGAAAGTATTAGAAGCCACGCTGCATGTCTGCTCTGCTGAATGTAACAATGTGCTGGTCAGCAGTGCAGCTATGTGAGGAGCAAGGATTGAAGCCATGCTGCATGTCTGCTCTGCTAAATGTAACAATGTGCTGGCCAGCAGTGCAGCTATGTGAGGAGCAAGGATTAGAAGCCACGCTGCAAGTCTGTTCTGCTGAATGTAACAATGTGCTGGCCAGCAGTGCAGTTATGTGAGGAGCAAGGATTAGAAGCCACGTTGCAGGTCTGTTCTGCTGAATGTAACAATGTGCTGGCCATAAATGCGGTATGTCTGCTCTGCTGAATGTAACAATGTGCTGGCCAGCAGTGCAGCTATGTAAGGAGCAAGGATTGGAAGAAATGCGGTATGTCTGCTCTGCTGAATGTAACAATGTGCTGGCCAGCAGTGCAGCTATGTGAGGAGCAAGGATTAGAAGCCACGTTGCAGGTCTGTTCTGCTGAATGTAACGATGTTCTGGCCAGCAGTGCAGCTATGTGAGGAGCAAGGATTGGAAGCCACGCTGCATGTCTGCACTGCTGAATGTAACAATGTGCTGGCCAGCAGTGCAGCTATGTGAGGAGCAAGGATTAGAAGCCACGTTGCAGGTCTGCACTGCTGAATGTAACAACGTGCTGGTCAACAGTGCAGCCACAGGGAATGATATGGTCTGGATGCCACTGCTAATAACATTCTGCAGCAGTGGACAAGTCAATGCTTCTCTTTTGGGGTTGCACTGCTGTCTGATACTGGCTGCTGGAAGTGTGAGGGTAGGCTTTTTATGATGGGATATTTAGCCCTAGTATAAGGATATAGAGAACGCCTATTAATGGGCTCCCTATGACATTATAAGATAATCTGGGGGCATATTTAACCCTACTGAAAGCTATATAGCAGGGCATAATATGGAATGCCTATTTATAAGCAACCTTTCTGCCATTTTATTAGAAGGCTGTCTACCACATATGTAATAAGGGTTTATTTCAGTACATACATTGTTCTGTTTAGGTGTATTACACAAAGGTAGTTACACAGTAGATTTAAGCTTTGCAACATGCATATTATGTCATTTCTGGCACCAATTTATAAACTAACTGTAGTAATACCTGGTTACTCTTCTCTGCCTGGTTATTTCTGTTGGAGTCTGGGAAGTGGATGTGACAACCGGTCTCCTCCATCACTTTCTTAATGTTATTGCCCCCTTTACCAATGACATGCGAGTGCTCGGTGTGGGAGACATCCATCTTTAACGTGACCCGGTTACTCTAGATGGAAACAAGCAGCAAATATAATATATTACTGACATTTTTACCAAAATATAACACATTTATGTTATGATAAAATGTATTCAGGAGCTTCAATACCATTACAGTACATTCCAAAATCAGGTCTACCAATGGATTACTGCTGAAACCAGTAAATAGAAAGGAAAATGGAATCAGTGTATTCAGTATAGACAGCAAACAATAGATGGAGAATGGGCAAGACACAAGTAACAAGTAAAGCAGTAGGAGCAGGCCCAGTATGGCATATTACCCTGCATCAGCCCAATTCTAGCAATGGTATAAACACTATTTATATAATAATTGTACATTCTCCAAGTTAAAAAGCATATAAAAAGTATCTTTATAGCAGTATAGATCAGTGGTCGATGTTGAAATTTAGAAGTGGTGGTATGGACATTTAGAAATGGTGGTATGAAAATATAGAAATAATAGTGAATGGAGATTTATAGCATTTTAGTTAAACAAACCGAACATGTTTAATATATTAGACTATATGCAATCTAGATATTACACATCATAAAAGTTTATGTCACGGATCTCTGTCTGCTTGCCCCTGGTCAATATCTTCTTAATAGGTTAAAAACCAATATCAACTGTGCCGGTTCTTTAAAGGGGACGGTTCTAACATTCATGGTTTCATAATCTAAGATATAATTGTACACAAAGTGATGGAAATATGCTACGGGATACTATGTAGAGTTTAGCAGGATGGGTTTCAACAGCGGAGCATAATTAATTCCTTAATGACCTTAAAAGAACATTTGCTTAAATGACTATGTAGGACAGATGAATGTACAAACCCAGCTTAATATAAAGCTCTACTGTTCTTATATTGTGCTCCTGGTTCCTTCCATTCCATACCTTTGGCTACATACCTAATCTCACATCATATTCAGCCCAGCCTTCAGCAACAAAATCATAGCAAGTGTACAGTAACTACTTCACACCATATCAAGACACACCTCACTGCCGTAAACCTTTAAAAAAAATGTATTTGCTACAGATGAAGAACAATGACAAAAAAAGATTATCCATAGGGGTATAAAAACATAAATCACCAAATTGTCCCTCCCCAGAGGAAGGGTCTAAGAGGGTGACATTTTGTTAGGAGAAAACTATTTATAGCCATTACAGTAATAAGTAACTAGAGACAAAAGGGTCAGAGTCAACACCGTCATTTTTTACATACGTGCCTAATTTCATGATTCCAGCTACTACGTAGTGTTTTGTTTAAAGATTGCATGTACGCAATCTACGTAACGAAACATTACGTAGATAGCGTAAAATAGTTACTACGCATGCGTAGTAGCTAGAATCGCAAAATAAGGCACATAAAATGTTAACCATTTTTATTTGGTAGTAGTGCAGTAAAAACGTAGGATAATATTTTATGTGCTTGAACCCCCTGTGGTACATACTCCTCTAGGATAGAGACAGGTGTTCCACTAATAAGGGTATAATAAGGCTATAAATACTGGCACAGGAAAAGCACCTTGAGAGAAAGTACTGTACTTTATAAAAATCTAAAACATTTATTAAATATACACTTGAAGAGCAGATAGTAAACTTCTACATAGAACAAAATCAACAATTAAGCTAAATTATTCTATACTATGTTTAAAATAGTGTTTTTTTTTTATATTAACTACATCTAGGGAAATATAAATTTTTTGGGTGGTATTTGATAGTTATTTTTTTATTGGTATTTGATAGTTAGGTTTGCGGCCGGAATCTTCTTTTCTATTTTATTATGCTTTCCTGATTCCAATTTTTTTTTTTTTAGTTATTCAAAGTTAATAAAAGTGTAATAATGTTTTTGAGGCTGTACCTTTGTATCCAAAACAGACATTATCTTCTCCTTTGCTTCCTTTACATTTTCTTTTTTGCCAGATACTTTGATGTGTGGATCTGCAAACAGAAGAGAAAGTTCTTTAAGATAAAAGTTTGAATCGGTGAACGTAAAGTTGTAGATAAAACTATTTATAAACCCAACAATACCAATATATTAAGGTATGGCCATAATATAATTCTGCCATTAACATGAACTTATTAACCACATAATACCACGCTACTGTGTTTCATTGTATCAATCAGGACACCCACCTAACAGACTAATTCAGCTGGATGTATCCTCAAAACTAACAGACCCTATTGTGATATTTAATGTGTAAGACATTATTATTGGCACCTCATCGCACATAAATTAAGCAATTTGTTATACTGTACTGTGGATGTGGAATATTCATGGTCTCGATGAATCACAAATGTTTTTATTTTTTTTTACTTTCATTTTATGAGGAAGTAATAAATCTAATATCTTGTATAGCTATAAATTCATCCAGTCGACTACTTATTTTCACCAGAAAATAGAAAAATGGAGGAAGGCGGCAAAAATCAGATCTGTAAAGTGCAGAGAATTCAGAGAAGACTGAAAATGAATAAAATAGATTAGTTCTGCATACCAACTTCAAGTGAACATTGAGAAGCCATTAAAAGGCATATAAAGTAATAGGCCAGCCTGAACCTAGTTTCTGAAGACATTCAGTTGTGCTAATGAAAAGCAGAAGCGGAATTTTTAAATGGCAAGAATTTATCATATGAATTATTCATAACAGACTTAACTCACAGGTTTTAACATTCCTTTGTGTAGTCTTTATGTAACTGGCCATTTGAAGTCATTTAGTTGAGTATGTATTGGGAAGTTGTACAAAGGCACAAGCTATTTCCACTTCAGTCTTAAGTTCTTAACATCGCGTTTGCCTAACAACACTTACAAGAACGTATAGACATTTCACACATGTCTACAAAGATTCAAAGGTTGGTTCAAGGTAAATCACTTAAAATGTCAAAAACACAAGAAATATTTACAAATGCTTAGAATCTAATGCAAGTTTCATAAGAAGGAATTTATTAAATCTTGCACAAAGTTCCTTAAACAAACAGTTGTACATCTTTGGAAATATGCCCATTATTTTTTTTTTTTTTTTATATTAACCGGTGGTGTAAAACACCATGGGCCAGAATTACTAAGCTGCAGGAAAGGAAACGTGGAGATGTTGTCCATAGCAACCAATCAGTTTCTAGCTGACATTTTCTAGTATGTAATAGGATAGTGAGAGCTAGAATCTATTACATACTAGAAAACGTGGAGATGTTGCCCTTACCAACCAGTCAGATTTGAAGCTAGAATCTGATTAATTGCCATGGGCAACATCTCCACTTTCTTTCCCGCGGCTTAATAAATCTGGTCCCATGGATGTAGTTAAAGACTAGTTGCCAGAATAACAGACATTAGTTTTGGAAAAACAAACTTAAATAATTTAAATCTGGTTTTGGCAAGTAAAAAATACAAAACCCTCACCTAATCATTTCCGGTGAAATAGATCAGTATGTGAATGAAGTACATGTTGGCAATGGAGATCATCATACTGAGCATAATTTAACACATTTAAGGCTATTATGGAGAACGTGGTTGGGGCTAAAAAAGCACAAATTACAAAAAGCCACAGAGAACCCCTCCCAGGAAGAGAGCCAGAACATATCTGTCTTATAATAAAGTATGTAGCCTCTCAGTCAGAAACTGCAGGTATTGTAATTGTGGACACTGCATTTCTATTGAAAGACGTCTTAAGATAGACCAAATATGCATTTGGCCAAAGAACAAAAAAAGAGTGAACGTGTTTTAAAAAGGTTTCAATTTTTTATTTTTTATTTAAGTTTGTAGTAAAAACAATACACTAGTCAACTAAAGCTGGGAACACACTACAGTAATTTTACCCGCTTACCAAACAAAATCTGATCATTACATCACTGAATAGATTTTTATAAGTTTCCTAATTTTAGCAATGAACATTGGAACGATATCATAAGTACAGATGGTAAACGGAGAAAAAAAAAAAGAGAAGATAGGCGGTACACATGGACACGATTTACCGGCAGGCATATGGTAAAGACTGAAGAAAATCACACATCTGACAGTAAACCGTGTCATTGTGAATGTATGCATCGGTATGCTCAACACAACTTTAACCTGCTAGAAATACTGTTTAAATATATTGCATCTGGTAAACATCGTGTTTCCCCATCACTTCCCTCTCTCATGCAGGCTTTATGGCGGTTATGCTGCAATAAGCCGGTCTTAACTGAAATGTGCCGATCAGCAATCCATACGACTGCGGGAAACCCATCAGACACTGTACCCCGCTACTGGTTGCGGGTGGAGGGGAAGTGCAGCCCCTTACTGCGGATTTTCCATTGTATTGCGTAAAAAGCATGTAACATGTGAAGGCACAAGTGGGATGCTGGACGCAAGTCTGTATCCGGTCCAATAAAAGTAATAACAAAAGCTGGGCCTAGTAAATGATTGAAGAGACCTGCAGATGCTAGAATATTTTAATGATACACTTACACGGAGAAGATGCTTAAGAACAATGGTCAGTCTCACCTGGAGATATCTAAAAGTATCCACTAAACAACCTTGCTGCAGACACACCAAGCAAAAGAATGTCAGAACCCAACTTCTCTACCACTCAGAAGATTTATAATGCTCAGATGCAAAGAACACATCTGCCAAAAAGATTAACACTAAAAAACAAAAACAAATAGAGAAGCTAAAAATGCTCTACTTCATTCTATATTTGCTGCAAGGGAACATTTAGTGCAAATCACTATAAAATGTTGCATGTTTTATTCATATTTGGATAGACAAATATCTCCAAACCAGCCCCTTCTTTGTATAGATCATAAACACAGAAGAGTAGAGAGTCATCGTTATGAATGATACAATATGCTCTTTCAGGTCACCATGTCTAATTACAAATTAATAAATAAAAATAATGGGTAAAATCAAGCAATGTTTGGAGACATTAAGATAATACAGTTTACTTAAGTCAAAATTCCTGTTCACAGATGGAATGTTTAACTTTGGTGTGTCCAGACTACTATCCTACAGACTAATGACCTTCCGCTGATTAATGTGGATTGGAACCCTGCCACCGTTTATTTCTTATATATACACAAGACCATTTTCTGTTCTGTCTTTCAACTTTCCTCAAAACACCCAAAAAATTTATCATCAAGATTAACTTCAGCAAAGCGAGAAGCTTGATAATTACACATTATAAAGATATAAGCTATTAGATGAATATTGGGTTTCTCATTGCATCCAGCATTTAGACAAAGATAAGATGTAGCATGTGATACAGGTAATTGCAAAGAACATTCCAAGTAATTAGCAATATTTTTTTCAAAACTAGTATTCAAGAAAAAATTGCCAATTGCCAATTAGATGTCTAAGCTCCTTTTAGGAAAGGCCTATCACGCTACGTCCCACCTTTGTAGCCAATGGACTAGATTCACAGTTAAGAGGCTTTTTAGGTGCGTGTATTTAAGCAGGGATATACTACGGGACAGCTCTGAATCACCATTAAAAGCCTATTTCCTCAAGGTTCGTAATGACTTATGAATGAAGGGGTGTGCCGGGAAAATTTAGAACGAAAATAAAAATTGAGTGGCGGGAGCCTTTTAAATGCAAAAATCTGGGCATGGTTAGGCAAAAACATTCTTAATTAGCTGCCCCATGCACACAACTTTGAACCTAAAGATTGAAAAAGAGGAAAGTTACTCCTGAGCAACACCATGTTGATTTCAGGGGAGTCATTTTTTAAACATTGTAAACAGTATCAGAGTTGAGAGGAGGCGTTATCTAGCCTAAGGCTAAATAACAGTGGAAAAGTAAAGCAGGTGTGCAGTAAGAAATTCAAAGCAACATCCCTGCATGCAAACACAATTAACTTGACTCCCCCTGAAATCAACATGGTTTTGCCCAGTAGTAACTTTCCTCTCTTATGCCCTGATTCACACTTAAGAAGCTTGTGCTTGTGGGAGGCGGGGAGAGGCAATGTCCGTGAATCTTTCCACACCTAACTCACTCTTAACTGTGGATACGGTCTAAACTCTGAATCAGGTCCTTGATATTTGCATATACGGTAATTAAGAGCCTAAATCATTCTGAGTGTGAAGCTTGAAGTGTGAATATGGTCCAAGGTCTGTTTGCAGAAACTTCATCACCTTTACAGCAGTTTTCAATAGGTTGGCACTTTACTAATAAAGAGCAATAGACACACATGCAATTAAAAAACAAATAAAACAATCCTAAAAGCTTCACAAAATAATAATGTAATAATGTATTCAGAACATAAAATATTTTATCCAGACTATGCAGAATGATTGGCTATAATACAAGTATTAGTGGGGAGTTAAAGAGATAAACAAAAGCTTCCTTCCGCATTAATACCAGTAATTTATGAATAGCAGCAGACAAATGGGATGCGTACCCTTTTTTGGCTCCAATACATAGGACAATAAATCACAGATCTGCCTCCTGGAAATGGTTACATTACTGGGGATTGGGGGTGGAATAGTACAAAAAAAAAAAACCAAGATAATTCTTCAAATGATTGTACATGAAATATTCCTTTTGGGATAAACTTTCTTTGTATTCACAGAGCATTATGTAACAGAAATTCACATTTATGAAAGTTTGTCTTTGTTGCAAGAGGATTGTAAGCAGCTAATGTTTTGTTACAGTAGCCTTGCAATTTATATAAAAAGTGTGTAAATACTAAAATTATATCACCACTTTTAATCCAAATTGTCGCCAAGTGTTTATAGACATCTTTGAATATGCTAAGCAAAAAGCATGATTATCCGTAACTACTGGAAAAACATTCAGAATGATTCAGTCACGTAATTTGGCCGGCCGGGTGGTTTTCAATAGTAGCTGAGTGGGGGCAGTTGGATACTTTGCAATAATGATACTTGACGGGATCCAGACATCCATTCCCACTGCGGAGCTCCTCACTGGTGCTGCACTACTGGGAGCTAAGCTTCTGAGGCATCAGAATCTGCCTGTCTTGTAATTATTTTGTTCTGTTGGTTGTAATCTATTGGTGGAGGCAATGAGATTGGGCCGGTGCTGGGGTGTTCAACACCCCCTGCAAACTATATATTTTGCTGCTTCTGCTAGGCCAAATGGACAGTCAGAAGGTTGGATTGGACCAGTGGTCAAAGTGGACATTTAGAAGCAGCGGTATGGACATTTATAACTGTATGAAAATATCAAAACAACAAATGAATGGAGTTTATAGCTTTAATCAATCAGTAGGAGAAGTGACACAATGGCATACCCCCTGTATACACCCTCACTTCGAGCCCTGGATTGGACGCACACTGGATAAGTGTGTGCCCAATTTTAGTGAGCTACTCATTTGTGTGATTTATATAGATATCAACAGACAAAAAATGTGATAGCACTCCATAAACCATAGGTCTGTTACATTTAGTTTACAGGTCATGAATTTAGCATCAAAATATTGGGGGATAGTACAGATCTGCATAAGGTTCAATAGAGGTCCACTCGAATCTGCAGTCAATGCTCTGAAATGGTCTTACCCACAAAGAAATCTAATCTATGGAGTACAAACATCAAACAAAACCTTGCATCTTGAGATTCTGAAGCTTATCGGATCCGTTTTATCAGTGTCTTAAGAAACACCAAGTTAGAATATTTAGGGCCAAATTTACTAAGCTGCAGGTTTGGATTAGTGGAGCTGTTGCCCATAACAACCAATCAAATTCTAGCTCTCACTTTCATATTACATACTAGAGAATGTCATCTAGAATCTGATTGGTTGCTATGGGCAACAGCTCACCTTTTCCAAAGCTGCAGCATAGTAAATCTGGCACTTATTCTTTTATTCTTCTCGTAATTTCTCTTTTAAATAGGCTGTTACGTTGCATAGCATAAAATATGGAGAAACTGTCTCAATAACCGATAGCCATTTTCAAATCCCACTTGATGGTTTAACCACAGTAAAGCTGTTTATAAAAGCAAACGCAGTGTGTGCTGACCACAGGCATACCAGCCACCCACACAGCTCTCAGAGATCAGAAATTACAGACACAGATATGGGAAAGGGGTGATATATCGGTCAGGACTGTTACCAGGAGTAGTCTCCAAGAGCAGAGTGACAAACTATAGCAGAACATGCAGGACTTGTGCTGCACAAAATATTGTTCTTCCAACAGCTTATTCAGCTCTTCATACTGTAAATCTGACGCATAGTATACCCAAGAACACAGACCTTTAACCTTAGATCTTTAAAAATCTTCACCCCCACCACACACACTTTCGTGCCCTGTCTTGTTTTGTGTTCCCTATTGCACAGTACTGTGGAAACCATGTGGCACCTTATAAAAAAAGTCAATAAAAATAATAATTTAGACCTTACATTTGATTGTGATCAGAAACAGGACAACATTTGCACAACTAATAGAACATGATCACCAAAAGATTACACACTGTTTTCAACAACTGAAAAAAAATACAATATAAAAAAGATAGTTACATAGAACATTCTGTACACAATAAAATATCTGAATAGTGCCAAGTCATAGTTTCTAACAAATAAAGTAGACAAAACTTGCTTACCTGCCATCTTAAATACATTTCTCCGTGCTAAAGTTTTAAGAAGGAAATAACCATTTGTACACAAACTAATCTACTTAAAAATCAGTCTAGTCAAATGCTACTTCAAAAAAAGGATGCCGACCGCTCTAACTCCAGACAGGGGACCAGATCTAATCACCTGCTAAATGGATGTATGGAAAATGCACCCATCACGCTTCCAATATGAATCTGGACCTTCTGTACCAGAAGTGCTTACACAACCACTCTAGGCTGGTGTATACTCCGCAGGGTGGGATAGTGCCTCGGGCCTCCTCCTACTGCAGGACTTGTAGCAGCTGCACCCCCTGCACTCATGTTATGCCACTGGTATCGCCCACAGTCCTTTTGCTCCACTGTAGTGCCAGAGCTGCTGAAACTGTCCCAATTCCCAGCACCACAAGTACCCGCAGTAAAAAACAAACAAAAACAAAACAAAAAAAACAACAACAAATATGAGTTTTTAAGAATCTAGACATTTCCAAAACCATTTTCATCATGGCCACAAAAGGGGGCATTTAATTCTAAGGACAGAGGTGGAACCAATGTGTAGTGCACAATACTTCCCTATTATAGCAAGAAAGGGGAGCAGACACTTATTCATGACCAATAACCCCCCCCAACCCACATTTTCTCCTCCAAATGTCAATGAGCTGGTGTTGTAGTACTAAATTGCATCTAAACAGAACATACAGAAACTCTAAGATTGCGTACTGCTACACATGTATACATTTTTATATAAAATTGCAGTATATACTATGTATAATTTCAACAAACCTCTCTGATTTCATTACATAAAAATGAGAATACCACCATTTAGAAGGTCATACAACTGCTGTGAAAATTCACCTTGTGATATGTTGCAAAATGGTTATCCTCTACAGACCACTTTACACTATTATTGACCTTCCCCACTGAACCCTGGCATTACTAGTCAAGGTCCCAGTTGTACTATATGGAATGTCAGGTGTAAATGTTATAATATACTTTACAGAATGTGCATTGTGCTTATTGTCAGTATCCAGCCAAAAATAGCTCTTTTAGGCTGTCTCTATTTAAAAAAACAACCATTTGAGAATTTTTTTTTGAATGAGTAAGTACACCAATTGGCATACTTACCCAATGCTTTTCGGCACCTGCCACCCGCCGGACTAGTCGCACCCGCTGGCATCTGCCGCAGACCACACCAGAGTTAGGGTTAGGGTAAGGCTGCAGGGAGGGGAGTCTTAGGGTTAGGCTACTGGGATACGAGGGTTAGTGTCAGGCTGAGGAGAAGGGAGGGTTAGGTTCAGGGTAATGGAAGGGGAAGGTTAGGTTGAGGATAAGGGTAAGGTTTAGGTTAAATTTATACTTACCAGAGATTTAAGCTAGGCTTTTTACCGGTTGTCCTCTTTCCTGACATGTAGCTTTGTGCTCTAACCCTTCTCCTCTTTACTGACATGTAAGCATGTGCTCTGCCCGCTTTCTGGACACATAGATAACGTTTCTCTATTTATTAGCCCATAAGTCTGATGTTACATTCCTGTTGGTGAGTTTCAACTTCCTGAAGAGCAAGGTTTAAAAGTTCCTCTACTGCTGACATAACATGTTTTGTTTTGTTTGGATTTGCCAGATGGATTCATATGCATGCAGCCATTGTAATGTGCCATCCATCTGCTTTTCATTAAGTCGCACAAGTGATGTGCGTGGGTGTGATTGTCTCATTCCAAACCTTTATTTACTTTCTTCAAGATTTGTTGTTCCGTGCAGATGTGATAAGGCCACATTGTTTCTCTTTTTGTCCATAATTCTAGTGTACAAATTCCTTTATTACTAGAACAATAAAAGAACTATGATTAAAGGATGAGTAAATTAAATGTAAGATTTTCCAAGTGAAGCATAGCTATAAAATAGTTTTTTCAGGTCTGTAGTTTTTTCTACAATTTGATATGTTTGAGCGGTCACATTTCCTCCACAATCCCAAAAACAAAGCCAAAACAGGTTTCTATTAGACAGTGGTGTAACACTGGTAAGGGGTTTGTCAATAAACCTCCAAAAACCAATCAGTACATGGAATTAATGTTAAAGCGGAGTTATCGGATGATTATTGTGCAGATCACACGGCAGACAACGGCAATGTGTACGGTCACACAATGCTGCAGAATCATTAGAAACTGCAGCACATCATGGGATTTGACTTTTTTGGTGAGATCCTAGTTTCTTCTGCCAGCAATGTCCCGATGTCTTTAGAGAACTTGGGTGTACTTACCGGTACACACTTTTTTCACTCCAAAAATTCCCATTCATATTTCTGCATAGCACCACCTTGTGGGCAAGCATATCATTGCAGCAAATATTAGTTTGAACAGTTTGTAAAACTATCCAGAAGAAACTAGACCAGTGTACATGAGGGCATCGTTAAGCAGGTCAAGACTTTAAATAGTTATTACAGATTGACAAGGTGTTGGATCTTACGTTAAATGGTCAGTGTTAACTCATCATGCAGTATGATGCAAGACAGAGAAACAC
The DNA here is from genome assembly GCA_011038615.1 of Limnodynastes dumerilii. Taxonomy (NCBI): domain Eukaryota; kingdom Metazoa; phylum Chordata; class Amphibia; order Anura; family Limnodynastidae; genus Limnodynastes; species Limnodynastes dumerilii. The sequence continues at coordinate 273,034 of WWET01000577.1, read as the reverse complement.
CATTAAGAATTCATGTCGGCTTTATCCAAAGCACAACATAAACTACACACTGGACAGAAGTATCAGTATGCCCTAAAAACAACAGACAGGTTCCAGACACCCAATTTTTGTTAATGTGCATTCTGAAGAGATGCATTACAAGGACAGATCTGGATCAGAGTTCCATTCTGGGATAATTTTCAGGGATGGTACAGGGTGGGAACAAGAAAATGATTTTGCGGTGTGTGGATTGTACCTTTTGCAAAGGTGAAATCAATCAGGTAAATTTAGTTTGGAACACCACAGAATTTCCTGTAATAACTTTAAATGATAAAACAAGATCATATATGACAGTAACACAATATACAGTAACACTACACTTGCAACAAAAATATCTGACACTTCTATTTGTCATATGTCAAGATAATCTGGGTATACAAAACCATTGCTGTCCCTTAACACCAATACCCCTTTCACACAACGCAATCGACCTGGGAATAACCCAGGTCAGGTGTCAATGTGAAAGGGTCAACCAGAGTCTGTTGCCCTGGGTGACTCTGGTCGATACCAGGGTTAATCCCTGGACGGCCTAATCTATGCTGCGGTGTGAAAGGGGGAACCTGGGGTATATAACTTTGGGATGGAGATGGAGTAATGTCTGCCTCTGCAGACACAGGTCCAGTGTGAAAGGCTACAACCTGGGGCATAGCTGCAGTCTGAACAGATGCAACACGGCTAGAAGCAGTGTTCATTGACCTGGGTTTTGGTATGAAAGGGGTACAACAGAAGTCTTGAAAGATATTGAGAATACACAAAAGCCCTAAATATTAAATTAACACAGTCTGCTTAACATGTATTGCAGATTCAGGGACACACTTTAGAACCACTGCATGCTTTTGACACAGTAGGGTGGGGTGTTCACAATCACTTTTTTGTAAAGAAATCTGGAATGGTTAAAAGTGGGAGAGCGAGGGACTTAAAACCAACGTCTTCAGCAAATTTTCAGGCATTTTTAGTTTATCACATGAACATTACCACCACCTATAAATACCAAACTACTCTGTGCAATCAATATGTTATTAAATTATATAGTTATGGAAACCGCACATTCTTGTTTTGTGATGCGGAAGGGAGAACAATCTTGAAAAACAAAGACTGCAGTAATTCTTTCAGTGTATAATTCAACCAGTCTGTGTGTATGTTGGCATTTGCAACCGCCGACTATACAAAGAGTAACAGATGTAGTCAACTACAGTATAAGCAGAATATACGAGTTATGCTCAAAGATACATTAAGAGAAAGTTTACTGGGGACCAAAGCTTCTCATCCACAGAAGTATTAGTAGTAAAGTAACTGATTTTATAGCAGCTTAATAAAACCCAACATGTTCAGGCAATTAGTGTGTTCAAGATAGCTTTAAAGATTAAAATCAACATATTTGGTTCAACAACATGTTCTTTAAGCTTATGGTAGATTCAATCAGGGGACCGAAAAAAAACCCTGAAATCTTAGAGTCAGTTATACTAATTGCTTTTATGTCAAGTGTATTTTCAAGTAGTGGGGTAGTTTACTATATTGGCACAAAGTAAAAAGTTTTTAACAATGCATACCCATAAAATTAACAACAGCAAGAAAATGTTAATCTTATTAAACTGACACAAAGTATACAGTACATTTGCAACTACAATCCGCATGCAATACAATTTTTTAACACAAGGGAGCACCAATAGCTCCGATTTCGTTGTATAAAAGTCTACATGACAACTCACAAAAAAATTCAGTAGACCTGATTAAAAGCCATCACCAATTGTATACAGATTTTAATTCCAAACTATAATTATGGTTTCCAGTGACATCTTCTGTGTGTCCGACAACAGCGCTATAAAATGTCCAATGATTCTATTTCTTGGACTTTGTGGCAGTGGTCGAAGTGGCGGTATGGACATTAAGAAGTGGCGGTATGGACATTAAGAAGTGGCGGTATGGACATTTAGAAATGGCGGTATGGAAATTAAGAATTAGAAGTGAATGCATACTACTGTATACTCCCTCACTTCGAGACCTGCTTTGTGAACATGAATAAATCAAATTAATTTTAAACAAAGTTATGGAAGAAGATAAACACAGGTCTTGCTGGTAAATCGTGTCTGTGTATACACATAATTGGCAAGCTATACAGACTTAACTTGTATGCCATGTACCCAGCTTAAGAGTGGGACACACGAAATCCGCTTAAGTCTCCTAATAAATAATATCCACACATGTGTGCACCACAAGTTATGGCACGGATCTCCTAGCATATGGAACTCAGACCTGAGAGCTCTATTTAAATAAGCAGAAGCTTATGAAGAAAGGTTATAAAAAAATGCTATTATTTTAATAGTCCCTTTAGAAAAGCTCCTATTTAATTTATCCATGGACAAGGATATAAAAACATTGTGCAGAGCAAGGTATCTGGTAAAGGCCATGGAGGAGATCCACATTGTGCACTAGTCAATGTTCATTACACCGTTCTGCAACCAAGATTAGAACTCCATGTCAAAATGAATTGTAAATGATACATTTGTTTAATGAAACAGACGTATCCAGGGACGCATTTAAAACTTACAGATTAAGAAAGATGACAATTTGATTTATTTTGTTAAGACTGAGCAAAACGCTTAATACAGTTTAACATATAAAAACAGCTCTCACTGATGTGTTCTGTGGGACCTCCATTTCCACAGCTGGTGAGTGTACAGCTGCATCTCATGGGGTAGAGGCAGACAGCTCTCCAGTTCAAGCAACAGGTAAATAAACTAAACCTTTTCAGCATTCTGACGTTTTTCTTCTTAGCAACAACGTTACCAGAAAACTAAATAAATAAAAAAAAATTATATATATCTATATCTATCCCTTGCAGCACTTGCATTATATTACCGTATAGACTGATTTGAGCAACCTCTATTTTGAATGTTTGTTTTATAGTGTGTCTGGGATAGCAGTTAATAGGGAGCGCTGTTTCAGAGACTTGGGGACCTCCGCCGGGGGTGAGCTCTCAATTTAAAAATACATGATATATGACCCAAAGTTGGGACTCTGACAATCTGACAGTATTAGAGTTAGGACCACCAAAACAAAGAAGCTTTTTAAGTGGCTGGTGGCTTATCATATATCTGCAGATGTATGGAGCTGATTCTCTGAATTTTATTTCAAAGATGGAATGAGATATGACAGACAGACAGACTGCTTTTGACAGACTGCTCAAAAAATATAAAGGGAACACTAAAATAACACATCCTAGATCTGAATGAATGAAATATTCTTATTAAATACTTTGTTCTTTACATAGTTGAATGTGCTGACAACAAAATCACACAAAAATACCAATGGAAATCAAATTTATTAACCCATGGAGGTCTGGATTTGGAGTCACCCTCAAAATTAAAGTGGAAAAACACACTACAGGCTGATCCAACTTTGATGTAATGTCCTTAAAACAAGTCAAAATGAGGCTCAGTAGTGTGTGTGGCCTCCACGTGCCTGTATGACCTCCCTACAACGCCTGGGCATGCTCCTGATGAGGTGGCGGATGGTCTCCTGAGGGATCTCCTCCCAGACCTG
>WWET01000577.1:249901-261961 GCA_011038615.1 Limnodynastes dumerilii | reverse complement strand
CAGGAGTGACTTTAAGTTCTTATTTTAAGAAGATTCTTAAATGTGAATCAGGTCCTAATTTTCTGACTTTTATTTTAACGATAGAAGATCATGATTAGTAACTGAGTAATGGCTAGAGTGCCAGACCATGTTTGTGGTTGATATATATATCAAATTCCACAACCTTTTTAACATTTGTCTACACTATTTACAACAACTATGTTGGCCCTTATTTCATGATTAAACCAAATTTGTTCTCTTTCATTCTATAGTAAGATTCCCCTCGTCTCTGTTACTAACACTGCTGTGTGACTGGATCATACAGAGCACTGAGCACTTTTACCATGCAAGGTCTGTTGTGTGATTATACAGCACTTTCCCTTATGTATCAACCCCTAATATCCTATAGAGTGTTAGCCTGTGGCAGGGCCCTCTTACCCACCCAGTCTGTCTGTTACCACCCAGTCCTGTTATAATTATTGTTAAAATTGTAAAGCGCTACGTAATCTGCTGGCGCTATATAAAAACCTGTTAATAATTAATAAATAAATATTGGTGGAGGTAGGATTAATAAATAGTATGAGTGGGTATGTTCTAATATGTATTAGCCTCTTCTAATTAAAACAATGCTCCGTTGATTGAGCACATTATTTAAAGTAATCCGACGCTCAGTTTGTATAGGAGACCAGGCAGAAACACCAGCAAAGTAGTAAAGGAATTTTTACTTCATAGTTAATCCTCTGACACAGAATATCTACTCCGCTTGTTCCGTTGTCATGAGGACCACCATAAAAACCTTAAATGCCAGAAATGTTAAAGCCCTAGCTGCGTAGTAACCGAGTCAGACCTGCAATTTATACCTTGGGAACCAAAGACGGAGTAGCTTTATATGAGCCAGATGACAAAGAAGTGCAGGCCTCAATAAACCTGAGGTCCCAAATTCCTCCACTGCTCACCATTTAGATTGTGTTCAACTAGACAGGAAATCACCATGGAGACCCAAACAATGGCACTAGGAATGCACATCGTGAAGAAGGAAGATAAGGCTCTAATGGGCCAGTGTTTTTTACCCTCATCTGTTTTTTTAATAGTACTTTATGATGGATAAACCCTGCATTTGTGGATCTTCCATATGTGTAGATGCGTAGATAAGTCAGTAAAGAGTTAATGTCATTTACATGAGAATGATCACAGACATTTTAAATGACAAATTGTCAGTTACAGTTTAGAGTTTTATGGTTGACCAGACTGAAGCACTCAGGCAAAGGACCCCTCATGGAGCATATTACTGGAGAAGTTATGGATAGAGAGCTAACGAACATGCAATTAGACTTCTAACACTACTGATCTATTTCCTCTCAACTTTAGGTTAATTAGATTGCTCATTGTGTGACTAAGATTAAGGGAAAATGCTTGGTTCTTGGGAGAACAGTATATTGGGCATTAAAAAAATAAAAAATAAAAGCATTTTGAGGGTACGAAGAAATGCAGACAACAAATGGTTCCACTGATGCCTTTACTTCCAATACAATAACTTACGTAACCAGAACAGTCATTTCACTTGCCCTGCTGCATTCAAACAATTGCAGGCGTTACACTATAAGGATATTAGTATGTGATGCCCCTGTTTAAATCTGCTAGGCCATGGAAAGGTTTGGGAATCAGTCTGGTGTAAGATGAATGTACAATTGCTGTTACTGGAAATTAATATACAATGTGTAGGAAATCCCTTTGGTTTTTAGAATATTAAAGAAAAACAAAATCAATTGTAAACACGTACACACAACTTCTATTAAACTTTTGTACAATTTTTTCATTGGATGAACAAAGGAAGCAAAAAATATACTAAAATCTCTTTTGTGATTTTGAAATGAATTGCTCTGAGACGTGGCAAGTATTTCTGGAGTTATAACCAAACATTTTTTATTCCTTTTCAAGGAAATAGCTGCCAGATTTAAACCAGATCATTGCCAAATGTGGAGGATAATAAACATAACTTAGAAATAAGGTGGTTAGGGAAAAGCTCTTTCCAACTTTACTACTACTTTATTTCACAGTTGAAACAAAAACCCCAAAAAGCATATTCACATACATTATAAAAGGTCCCTATTATACACTTTTCAGTTACAATATGTTCTAAAAAGCATCAGTTTTGTGACAATAAAATACATTGAACATCTGTTATCATCTGAGACAGAGAAACAGATCACTGAGAAGTGCCCTTCACTGGTAATGTAATACTATCCTAGGATATGAAAGAAAAAAACAACCTGTATGGTCATACTGACAAATATCCGTTAAACTCACAGGAATATTTAATGGGTTGTCCATAACCTCCAATCATTTACCTACAATAATTAATAAAATATTGTAGGTACAAATCAGATTCAGAGACCACGAAATCAAACACTTGTTTAAATGGGTATTTACATAAAAAAGAAGAGGAGGGCGACTATAAGGAGATGTATTTGCTAATTACTTGGACACAACTTCAAAAATGGACCCCAACCACCTATGAGCCACTTCTCTACCTTCTTCCTGCAATCTGATCCTCTACAGTCCAGTCCATCCCATTATGGTGGCAGACTCTTGCTATACCAACTTAAGGTAAAAGAATTTTAGCCCCAATACCAACACTACTGTGCTACTGTATACAGACATATTGACGGCAGTGGCACATATTCCAAAATGTGAACATACAGAATTGATTGCCCACACCAAATGATCAATCCATACAAAAGATAACAACCAACCTTGTTCCTTATGGTGTCTGTGTAAGTAACAAGCATTAAATGAAAGGTTAATCAGCTACAGAAAAGAAAGAAAAATCTAATCCACATCACATTAACTTTAGTTGAATATATTATGACTTCTATTATGTTTTGCTTCCGATCACCATTTTTCTTCTTACTTTCCAAACCAGTGTCTACAAAACTATGTCAGTTGTGTCTTAAATTTAACATTAATATACAGAAATGGAGGAAATGGTAAATGGTATTTACAGAGTAAAAGTGGAACCTAAAAGGACCTCTAATAATGCAACTATTTAGCACTAAAAAGGTGCCACTACACCCTTTTATAGGAAATAGATAAAGGATATAGCTAATGAATTAGCTGGAAGTCACTGGTGGGGGTTGTGCAGAAAAATAGGGGTATAATTGTTATTTAAATATGATCTAGGTGCTAAAATAGATGACACTTCTACTACAACATAATTTCTGTAATAAAATAAGCGTACAAAATAGAGAAATATTGTAGTAAATGTAAACTTACTGACAAACATTTAAGATTCAAAATTCATATACTGATAAATCATCATATAAAATGCTAAAGACCATTCGCCAAGGATATATGACTGAATAAATAAGAGGGATTATAATGCAAAACAATATAAAATATACCTTATATGCACTTTATTAGCTCATTTATTCAGCCAAATATCCTTAGCGAATGGTTTTTAGCACTTTTATATGATGTTTGCTCAGTATATGAATTTTGAATCTTGTTTATTTATCATCAGAAAGTTTACATTTACTTAATATTTATTTCTCTATTTATAGAGAACACAGAACTTACAACTGGTATTTAGCTACTATAAAAACAATTTGAACAGTTTATCATATTTTCAATTATTCACTGAAAAAAAAATATAACGAGAAGGGAACGGATCCTAAGATTCCATAGCCGAACCCCGCTATATCCACGCATTCATAAGAAACTACTCTGCTCACTTGTGCAGACATCAATCTTAAGAGCTCTTATCTGTTCACACTGAAAATGGTGACAAATTGAGAAGCTGGATTGCCTGGCCCTATAAATCCTGCCCCCTGCTGGAAACGGTCAGAAATGCTTAAAATCTTAATTTGTAACATACCAGCATATGTGGCTACAGTGCTAATAGCAAGTATGGAATGTATTTTCTATTTATTGTTGGTGGGCAAGGCACTTGTGGAATGTTATTTCCTTTAAATTATTTGTGTGAAAACATATGTCCTGATTATTTTTTAAATTGGAATGAAATAAAATACAATTTTTTATTAAGTGAAACCTTTGTCTGTCCTAAGTCATAAATTGTGCAACAGTATAAGGTTCTTTCAGGGGACTGTTTATCCAATCCCACTGAATATTTTTCTTTTTTGCTTCTATCTCAATGCTTATTAGAACCTGTGGTAGCACCTTATATCCTCTTTGACTGATAAATATAAATTTAAATCAATGGCTGGTGCGACCATTTTCTTGTGTGCTTAAAATCTTAAGTCTGGATTGAGCAGATTTGCATTGTGATTGGAAAAATTTCACTTGTCGCCAGAAGCCTGGATCTAGTCAAAGATCATTAAGAGAACACAACTGTTGTCTGTTTTCATATAGAAAACATGGGAATCCATAATACAGGTCTTATTTTCCATGTTTTTCTGTTCCCCTGTTCAACCACCTACTTTTTCTTCCGGAAGAATATATAGCCCCCCCTTGCAGGCTTTCAATGTAACCTGGATTACACTGTATATAAAGTCCTGTTGATGTAGAAGGGATGGGCGCTGGCTCTCAGGTTTGGGACAGTCAGCACAATTTTGAATGCAGTTTGGAATTTTAATGTGTATTCCTCAATCATATGAGCTTTTCACATCAGTTCCAGTTTCTACACATGGTCCAAAAATTAGGCTACAATGGGGATGGGAGGGCTTGGCAAGTTAGAATCTACATCCCAATAATAAGAGATGCAGCAAGGTTAACCAGCTATCCAAAAAAATCTAGACATGATACAAAACAGCTAAATATTGAAGATCAAGTACTTAAAAGTACAGGCCACTTCCTGGAAGGTACACGGTCAAATACTAGACTGAAAAACAAAAAATTTCTACAACAATGGTTCCTTTCCAAAACCACAAGAGGATCTTATGTCCACAAACCCAACTATTGATTTTAGAAATATAGGGAACTTCCAAATGTGTAATATCCAGATGACTGCAATTATTAGCAGATTCATGATAACTTAAATCTGTACTTCATTAAGCTCTTGCCACAAAAAAAAAGTCTTCCATAAATATCAGTAAATAGACCATGATGAGCATTGTAGGGAATTTTGGTATGTCAAAAGTAATTCTCCTATTTATTTAGTTGACATTTCACAGATACTTTAAAGGCAAAACTAAGGATTAGAACTCCACAATTCTTAGGAAAATTTTGGGGCATATTACTCTAACACCATCCCAGATATTTGTGGTTTCATCATAGACCAAAGTATTTCAATGGTCTTTCCAAACAGCTGATCTTTCTTTCAATGTTAATTCCCTTAGATTTATTGTTTACGGGATGAATTCAGGCTTCCAAATCGATGCCATCTAATTTACAACCAAAAGATTCTTCTTTTTTCTCTGCTACTTAATACTCTTCTTATGCAACCAAGCATCCGACTTGCCTTTCTCATTGCTTTGTTACATTGCTTGGCTATCTTTAAGACACATGAAACTGGACTACTAGGGGGGAAAAAGAGCTCTAGAAATTTTCAATGTAGTGTAAATTAAATGTAATCATCAATTATTCTGTTTACCCCTCTTGTTTACCCTCTTGCATATCTTTGTGCCGCCTACAAAAAAACAACGTAATTTTACCATTAAAATTATTACGTGGCATTGGTCCATGTACAGATCAGTGAGGAACTCCACCGGTAGCTTTTCCGTACCCAGAAGGGAAACCATTTACTACAACCCTTTGCTGGCTATCAACCAACCGATATTTGTATCAAATTCAAAATTTTCCTTATTTAATAGTCTGAGAAATGACATTGGGCAGGATCCAGAACTTGTTAAGTGCATGAACTTAGTTACACCTGGGCTAAACCATGTTGATTTCAGGGAAATCATATTTCATCTGCTGCAAACAGGTTTAGAGTAGAGAGGTGATGTTTCCTATCACAAGTCTAAATAACAGTGTGATAGTAAAGCTGGTCAGTATCTGTGTGCAGTAAGCAATTTAAAGATATATCCCTGCATGCAAAGTATACAATTAATAAATGACTCCCCCTGAACTCAACATGGTTTAGCCCAGGAGTAACTAAGTTAATGCACTTAACAAGGTCTGGATCCAGCCCATTGTTCAAAGCCTTAAGTCTAATATCTATGATAATCTATGTCTGCAGCATCCCCTTGATCTACTACTTAAGTGACCCTGGGTCTGATTCACAGAAGCGCATAACATGGGTAGGTGCAGATGCCAATGTATCTGCACCTAACTTTTTGTTCCCTCTTCCATTCGTAAAAGGCACTTAAGGGTGTCATAGGGGTACCCATTCGTATTTTCCTCCTTAAGAAGGAAAATACACACAGAGATCCCTTCCCCACACCCTCCCATGCGGGCCTTAAAAGACCACACAGGGTTCAACTACATTCTTAAATACACACACCTAAGAAGCAGCAGCTTATTAGGTGTGAATTTGGTCCCCAGTAAATAAGATTTTTTAATTAAATTATTCCAGTGAACACATACTGTTTGGGTTCCAGTAAACTGCAGGATTTTAGATAATTTATACAATACGTTCCTTTAACGGTGTTTCCATTAATATCCCTACTACTGATGTGAAGCTCACTGACCGGTAGATGCTGGCTTCTTCCCTACCTCCACTCTTATTTGCTATAGATTTCCATAATTCTGGAATTACTCCTGTTACTACTGACTGGTTGAATAATTATTTTCAAAGTTTTACCAGCACACCTTTATGCTCTCTCAGTATCCTAGCCTGTATCCCATCTGGTCCTACTGATTATTCAACTTTCAGCTTTGAGAGTTCTGAAAGACCTGCTCCGCAGTGAACGGACTTGTAATTAATACCTTTGTATCAGTATTCTTGCAATTTAACTGTAGTCCTTTCTCCCCCTCCTTTTGATAAAGATCAAACAAAATAATGGTTAAGATCATCTGCCATAGCCTTGTCTTCCTTGACCAGACTTCCTCTCTGTCCATGTAACGCTTACAGAAATTTTTATCACATGAAGCATACCATAAGGTTATCTACTCTGCATATATCAATCTTTAGGAACAGCTTTCTGGGTAATATTATTTAAGATATTTTTATTAGAGAAACATTTCACGTCTCACTAATGGTACCAATATGAAACTGACAAACCAGTAATTAAACACAAATGAATAAAATCGATAAGTTATACAAAAACTGCCACTGTGTAAGAATGAGATGAGAAATCTTTTTCATTTAAAAACAAACCATTACTATGGATCGATTAGGAAATAAGGGAAAAATTATGGATAAATTAAATTCGAATGAAATAAAGAATCAAAAAAATGAAGGGGACAAATAGCCACCAGTGTCAATGGATGTAAATTGGGAATCACTGGAATAGTCTATGTCAGTGTTGGCTAACCGGTGACACTCCAGGTGTTGTGGTGTAGTCCCAGCTTGACTTAACTGCAAAAGCATAGCAGATACCTGACAAAGCATGATGGGAATTTTGTCACAGGTTAGCCTACACTGGTCTATGTGGTTAATAAAGTATGTGCAATTTGATTAGGTCTGAAAATCAAATCATGGTAACCGATGCCTATAGAATAACATTAAACAGCTCTTATAATATAAAATATAGAGAGTGTCCTTATGCTGGCAGCATATGCTGAGTAATAGCAGATAGAGTTAAGTAAATGTCTAAAGATGTGAAAGGTAAATTAGCAGCACAGGGTGCACTCCAGTAAATCGGCCACGGTTGAAGAGCTGGTTCAGAAAAAATTGTTCAATTCAGAAGAAATAAAGTGAGTGAGTGTTTCCTTGGCTTCCCTGTTAATCTTCTCAGTTCAATGTGAGTGCTTCCTTGGCTTCCCTGTTAATCTTCTCAGTTGAGTGTGGGTGCTTCCTTGACTTCGCTGTTAATCTTAACAAATCGTAACAATTTGGGAAATCTGTGTGCAAGTTATGAGGTGTTTGTAAGAAAAAAAAAGAATTTTGAGAAGAATTGGCAAGCAGAGGAACTATCCTGAAAAGTTATTATGTAAACTGTTCCTCTGTGCCTGTCTTCAGATGGCCTACAGAGACACAATTAACTTTAGCAATTCAAATGTCTAAAGAGGAGAATACAGACCGTTGGGGAAAATGGTTTTCTCCCCAACTAAATTTGGCAGTAAAAATAATTGTTTAAAAGAGACTGTACCACAGTACAATTCTTATTCCTAATTCTAATTCTTGTGCGTCAAACAGATTGGTTCAATCCAGAATAGCTTTTTAGCGCTGCTACATAATATAGCACCTCATTAAAATGTTTTCTGTATTAGGAAATACAGAAAATATTTTTATTTTTCAGTTCCAGAACATGCTATAAAGCAATCATTCTATTACCATACCTGTAAAATATTTGAATAAAAACCCTACGTAAGCCATTGTGTCATTCAGAATAAGTAAGCAACATGAACTAAATCAGTATTGCACAAAGATTGTTGCCCCATGTATAAGACTGAGAGTTAGGGAAAACATTTTTTAACACGTTATCCAATGCATCAAATAGGCAGCCGACAACACTTACATGTGTAACTGCACTGCAATACAGGTTACTAACAAAAGGTGAAAAATTATAAGGCTGGGCTCTTCATCCCATCCAGAAGTGGTTTCTGGAATTTATTAATATGTAGATTAAAAAATAAATGAAAAGAAAAAGTTCATTTCTGTTGCATAGGCCTACATATCTTGTTAAGCTCTTTGAGGGGGAGCAAGATATACATACTCTTATTAATAAAATTTACAGGATAGCAGCATTTAATATATAGTTTGTTTGTTTTTTTTATATATCCACCCTGGGTGCCTCGTTTTAAATCCTTAGACATTGGGATTGCTTTTTAAAGACGTTGATCCCATAGGCCACCAGTGATATTCCGTGCCTTTTCTGTTTTGCAGTTGCACATAACAAAAGTGCAGAAAGACTAGACTAAAGAGACCCATTTTGTTTGGCCTAGATATAGCAGAATAGTGAATACAGATGCATATTGAGTTCAACACCTGCTGTTCAGAATAAAATATGCATCATTTAAAGTGTTTTAAGTGAAGCAAATGTTGACTTAAGCTAACTGATCTAGCATAAACATGTGAAAACAGTATGAATCCAGGAACAGAAGCCTGGAGACACCACAAAAACCTTGGCTAACATTAAGTCTGACAAAAAGTCACTAATCAACATCACATTATTGATAAAAGCAAAATAGGTCTAGAAGGTACAACATAAGTCATACTGTACTGTGCCACTTCTGACTTCCCAAAAAAGCTCAGTACCTCAAAGGGCTCCAAGGGTTACTCAATAGTGCATGGAGATGTAAAGTTCTTTTATTAGTATATATTATTGAACAACAATTTTACACTTCACACACACCCCTTAGCAGCCACATCTTCAGTCACTGCACACCCCCTTCCCAAAAACTACAGCCATCACATTATACACAGAAAGGTAATCTGTTATTTCACAGGAAAGAAGACATAAATAACCAAAACAATGTTCTTCAGATAATGGATATAATAGGACAAGTTTGGAAAAATGTTACTGTAATAAACACATCTTGGTGACATTACTGAAACGTGTTGGGTCAATTTTACTTACAAAGCATTATACACAAGGGGAACAAACACCACATTACCTTTCTTTGACTTTGCTCCTATCTTCAGTTTAGATGGCCAAGCAATCTGCGTATTTGTTTCCTCCATAATCTGCAGATAGAGCAAATACATCTTTAGTAATTTAATCTTTCTCTTGGTAAAAAGCAGGATTCGGACGGTTACATCTAAAAAGATCACATCATGGTCAAGAAACAGCCATAAAAAAAAAAAAATTCAGATAATTTATCTTTAGTCCAAAAACATCAGTGTCTCGAATCCTTGCCCAACAATACATTTGACCACATTACAGTTTCTTTAGAAGGCGTTATGCAGCAGACGATTAAGTCTTTATTCACAGGATGAAAATGTGCTAAGACATCGTATGTATAGCATAGCAATAAGCTCCATAGGTCAACAGTTTGTGTTCAATAAAATGAAACGTTTTAAATCATATCTACAGCTATATCACTAACAATCATTCCCTAGGTGAGAATGTGTTTTAGAAGTAGTTACGTAGAATTATTCAACAGCAGACAGTGACCCACTTAGAAAATTAGAAAGCTGGTGTAGAAGAAGCGATTGACATCCAAGACAACCAACTAGATACATGTGCATCAAGACTGGACATTCTTCAGGGCTGTTGGGAATCGAACATTGTGGATTTCCCATATTAATGCACAATCACATGCTTTGAAATTTTTTTTTTTTTTTTATCATTCTATAATAAAAAATAAAAATTCTGTGCAGTATTATATTTTGTAACCTCTTGGCAAACTGCAGTAACGGCACAATACCAGTACCTTGCTAGATAAAGTCGATACATCCTTTATTACCACCAGTGCCTGCTGATTCCTAGTTCTATCTGTTCTCCTGAGCGTTTCCCCTTACTTATCCTTAACATTATCAATCAAGGGACGACAAGTCTGCAACTTGTTTTATACCAAATACGGATTATGTGCTTTTAAATTTTCTTTAGTATATAGTTTGATTTAGAACGTGATACAACTTATTCCTTGGTTTAAAAATGGTGTAAAAAAAATAAATAAAGGGTTAATCATATGGCTTCTATTGAGACAAAAATATAACCAAAGCCAAAACATTCAGATTCTTGGATGTTACAAATGTGAGAAATTTAGAGGGTGCAGCTAGATGGTACTAAGAACCTTTCAACCAGGCAGTTAAGAGGAAATCCTGATAAGAATTGAGACATCTCTTCACACCAATCATTTAGAGATGTGTGGATGTGCCAAGCCATTTTACCTGTTAGATAAAATGAGAAAAAACTATAGTGGTTTGATAAGAAACTAAAACATTTATGATAAGAATTCATATCATACATTTTTTGGTCAGGATATTGCATAAGTAAAAATTTGTATGATAGATAGTTACATAGTGTTGGGTTAATGGAATGCTAAACTGTTCCCATGAAAAGACTATTTCAGACAGTTCCGATGTACAAAACTATTTCATTGTGAAATAGTTTAAATTTGACTTTGTTTTCATTTTGGTAATTTTTATGCATCTATATGAACTTTATTTGTACTGCAAAATTGCAGACAAATCTAGCGGTTTCAGGATTTTCTCTCCTAGATATTAGTCTCCAAATTAGTTATCCACCATAAAAAAAACATTCATCTGTCACTTTGACAGTATAGTAATGTTTTTGTATTACTATGAAGGAAGTATTTTTGCCTTAAAAGAGGGGATTTACAATTAATAGATGTAACAGTCAGCAACCTGTTTAGAGTTATTTCTCATTGATGGCAAAATATTTGGACAGAATACCTGTGTTTTGGCTGTTATAGTTACACACTATGTAAAAGTTCATTCAAATAACAGCACATGACATACAGCTCCCTATAATAAAGATTCTCCCAAAGTGCAGTCGAAGACTGGCACATGTGCATGTTGGAGTAACCATTACTGGTTGTATGAACATGGGTATATTATATGCATACAAGTAAAAGTAATTGGCATTAAATACAGCGATAATGCCAAAACCAACAGACATACAATGTTCATATTAACCATTACCGTATTAAAGCTAAGATATTGAACACAATGAGAGAATATAAATGGAAAGATTTGTTTTAAGATCATTCAGTGACACCCAAGGGTTATACAATCTCATACAATGGACAAGCAGCAGCAACACTGACACTCACAGCACCAGACTTTACAGCTTAAAGTAAGTCCCCTCTTTTTACCGGAGTGCGCATGCGCCCTCCAGATGTTACGATTGTACAAATGGGCTGTGCTTCCCCTCAGCCCGCTAAAGTGTGCGGGGGGATGCATTCAAAATGTACAGTGTGGGAGGGGGCTCACAAAGTTGTGGGGATCATCGGTCGTATGCACCGCTGATCCGCACGCTTGCATTAAGGTTGCCTCATGGCAGCGTAAGCCGGCATAAAGCACACTCGAGAGAGGGGAGTGACAGGGGGCGTGCACTCCTCCCTCTCTCTCGGACGTAGAGACCCCCACACATATGGAAAGAAAGCGTGCGT
>WWET01000577.1:214694-224960 GCA_011038615.1 Limnodynastes dumerilii | reverse complement strand
AGTGTTGTACGGAGGACAGGTGAGGGTGAATAGTGCTGTTATTTGAGGTAAGAGGACAGCTTATAAAAACACACACAAGAGGGAATTTGTCATGCACCTACACAGGACCTTACCTTCTGGAAGAAATCTTCTCCGCTTTTGCCTTTGCCTTCTGCTGCTGCTGCAAAATAAGGCAAAAACACCCATTTAATGGTATGAATAAAGCGCATCTAAGCACATAATCACGCTGCACATTACAATTTTATAGCTTGGGGGAAGCCAACTTTCTTTGAATTTAAATTTCAAATTATTTTTAAAAATGGCACAGTTCTCCCCTTCCCACATTAAGCAGTTCAGGATTCAATAGTAGAAGGTTTAACATTAGAGGGTGTGCAAAGAAAGGCAAATAAAATGGTGCATGGACAACATGCCCAGAAAATAGAGAAACATTTCTTCACTAACAAGGATAGCTGAAAGTGGACTAGCTCATCAGGGGTGGTAGAAGCTAGCACTGTACGATTTATAAATGCCTGGAATAAACATCGGCATATCCTAAATAAAAATATTTCTTATATGCTTATTCTAGGTTTATATTTACTCAAATAGCTGATCAGTCAATCAAGTAAACCTTACTATAATAATGGACACAGAAATTCCTGTCCCATCCCCAATTAATAAACTAAACCACTGTGGTTTTTTTTGGTTTTTTTTCAGGCAGCATAAAGGTGGTCTCTCAACAAATAAGGGATCAGTATTGGTAGCTTAGAAACAAAACCTGATATAATAGCAGGATGCGACTGGTCCACTATTGAGTCACATTTCAATCCTAATTTGCTTAAGTACAAGGGGAGACCACCAACCTCTGCATATTGATACAGTGCACGTACACACAGAAGACGTCCAGCACAGATCTAGATCCTTGGGAAGGACCAGATTTAGATTAGCTGGCGAGAGCAATGTCAGTACAGACATTGCACAGAGACATAAGGTAGCCCTAAGGCACTCATAGGTGCCATAAGTGGGGGGCGGGTTGGGGGCTGGAAGAGCGAGTTAAGTGCACATCTGCCCGCACCTAACTCACTATTATCTGTGAATCAGGCCCGAAGCCTTTACGATGGAGTGGGAGACACCATGTGTATGTGAGTGGTGGTGTTGCTTGGGGTGTATTTAAATCATACAGCAATGGGTTGGTTTAGTCATTTACATACCAGACCCATTTTCTCGGAGGTCGGTGCATAAGTTTTTCGGTAGTGTGCTGGGCTCAGAAGTCCCATTCGTGCATACGCTCCAACTGTACCGATTTAGCCGGTACAGTACCGTTTTTTTAACTGTCTGTACCGGCATGAGAGGCTGTACCGACTCGTACCGATAATGGCACAGTCGGTGGTCAGCCAGAAAACTCCCCCATACTTACCTAGGACCCTCTGCGATCTGTTTAGCGCCTGGTACTTTCTTTCTGTTTAGACCGCACCGGAGCCGCTGCTCCGCTATGGTCTAAACAGAAAGTGTCAGACGCTAGGATCCTCTGCGGTCTGGTCTGTCTGTGCACTGACGCCGACGGAATGACGTCAGCTCCAGTGTGAGGAGTCCTACTCTGCAAGAGCACGCGGCAGGTAAGTATTCTCTACACTAAAGAATTTTCTTTCTTAATTCTTATTTATTTTTTTAAATAACTAGGAGGCTGGAGAGACATTGGGGAGATTGTGGGGGCCAAGTGACATGATGATTTTGGATACTGGCGGACAGGAGAGACAGTGGGGACATTGAGGGGACGCAGTGACATGATGATTTTTGATTGTAAGCTCATATAACAAGGTGAAAAATTAAAGCCCCGCCCCTTCTCTGGACAAGCCACACCCCCTTCATGGACACACACTTCAGGTGTACCGATTTTTAAGTAAAAATTGTTGGAGGGTATTTACGTGCACAGGGAGTGGTCTCCCCTAAGAATCACACAGCATTCTGTTATTGGCACTCCGATGCCCCTGTGGTCAGATTTTGGATACAGACCACCCTTAAGCATCAGTGCCAAGATACATATCTCATTCATACATTTTATCATATACTGCAAGATTCAGTAATTGGCATGCTCACAGATGGAACCTTACAAGTTTACACATCTAGAACTGGGTAATCATTAACCCTTTCCATTTAATATGCAGATAAAATAAACCTTTTCAGCTTCACTATAAAGTTCATAAAATAAAAAAAAAAATATATAAAATAATTTAAAATATTGTAATGAACTAAGTTTAAACATTAGAGTGCAAGGGGGTGGAGGGGGGACCTGCTATATAATAGCTGACCTCCCCTCTACTATGGCCATTCCATTCCCCTCATCCCACCTGATTACTTATTGTTAGAAAAAGATATAGATGGAAATAACTTATTTGTGAATGTTTGCTAGGTCACGTTTCTTCACTCCCTGAGAAAGGAGACGTACTAGTATAAAATCACGATCAAATAAACACACATTACAACACAGGCTTATATTTTACAACATTACTCAACTTCTGGAATGACAGAAAATCATGATTCAGTTGAGGGGAGCAGGGAGACTGAAGCTTTCTGTGAACTTATTACACAACAACTTGTTTCAAAATAAAGAAGTACCCCAGTACAAACCTTTAATGTTTCACAAAACTTATTTACATTTAATTAGACTTTTCATGCTAATGTCATTTCTTTAGCATGCCACATATGATTTCAGCTCTATTCATTGAAAGACCTATTGAATTTCTGGGGGCTTCAAAGAAAACATACACTGGTTTAAACAGGTGTTAACCATTAATGTCTGCAACACTTAGCTGGCTCTTAATTATATGCTCTAGAAAAACCATGTGTAGTTATTCTTCATCAGATACCATTACATATATGTAGCCTATTAACCCTTAGGCTGTGTTTTATTACTAAATAATATGCTGTAATTACTAATTAATAGTGTTTTGCATCAAACATATTTTAGAAGTCACTAATATATTAATGTACATTATTCGCTTTTTACTGCCTAGAATAATAGGCACAGACTATGCACATCCTAAGTCTGTGTGATATAATGTGTCCATTGCACACCAGAAAACTACTGACTATTTCTGCCACAAATCACTAAGAAATCAGACAGTTTGAAAATAAGAGGGAATCAGGAGGAAAGTTGCACCAGGGCAATACTATGTTGAATTGTAAGGGTGCCAAATTTCATCTGCTGCAAACAGTATAAGGGGCAAATACTACTCGATGAGAAGATTAGGTGCAAAGTGCGCATATTCCTGTCTATTATGGTAGCTAAATATCTATGTAAATCAAATTTTGCCTAGATGTAACTTTCCTCCTGATTCGCTCTTATTTTCAATCTCTGGAACCTGTCCTAATTCCCTAATGTTTCAGCAGGGATAAAAGGTCTGCATCCATAATGTGCAAGGTAGAACAGACTTACTACATCCTCAGACAGATTCTCCAACATATTATTCTCTACACTGCTGCAGATTGAGATATATTAAAACATTTTCAACTATTATATCGCATCACAAACTACAGCAATAGTCTAGTCTATATAAGCAGCAGATCTAAAATTTGAAAACACAAGAATTAAAAAGGATTAAAAACCAGAAAAGGGTTTAGACGGGGGCTACACTTTTTTGGCGTTCGGTTACTGAAACACTAAATAAAAAATACTGTAAACACACAGACAACACTAAGACACACTGTAATCTGTTTAGACAGCAATTAGGTTTAGTCTAAGTGCTGAACACATTATAAATTGTACATTGCCAGTTAGATTACAGCTTAACTATGCCCTCTGCCAGCATAGAGTTAGTGGGGTTGTGGCCAGCAGAGGTTATATCTAAGCTGTGAGCTACTGGCAACGTACTAATACACAGCATTGAATACTAAAACAGCTGTCAGATTAGCACTCAGCTCTCTGTCCGCAAACGCACTAGAGGTGGGAGCCATGGACAATGGCGTCACTAGAGTTGGTGTCAACCAGTGCGGAAACTCATTGTGCTACCCCTCCAAGAACCTTCTTCCATACAACACCTTATAATATTTTTTGTACTGTTACTCTACATTGAATAATGTCTGGGAATTATGATTTATGGCAATAGTAGTGATAAAGTAGTAAAATAAAAATATGACACCTTTAACAATATCATAGCACAGCCTAAATGTATATATAATTTAAAGTGACTTAAGTGTAAGAGTTACTCCATAATTGCAGCACCCTATTATGTCCCAACCATCCTATTAGTGCTCCTTGTATGTTGATCCTACATGTATGTCAGATCCTACATCCAACACCAACTAGATTTAACAGAGTTACAACTTATACAAAGAGAAAATTAATTTTTTTAGAATATAAAAATGTCAGTAATTACTATAGAATGATCTATTGCTGATAGAAAAGTACATTACAATTGTAGAAGATACAAAAGCCTCATACAGTAGGCCTCCCATTAAACACTTTAAACTGTCAGCTGTAAATTCATGATGTATATAGAGGCCTTGCTAATCTTGTACTTCTCATGTACACACACTGGTCAGTAGCTGGGCTGCATTTTTGCTGGACAAAGACATTTGTTGTTCACATTAATTAGTGTTAATGGTTAGCAGTCAAAGTTACTCATTTATCCTACACTCAAGTTCTTGGGCGACTGAAAATAGCTGGATCACCAATTCATTTAAACGACAATAACTAAAGCTAAATATTTAACATTTTCTAAATATTTTAACCTCTTTAGCTCTGTGTAGACCTTCAATCATAGTCTTTAAATGTGATGCAATCAGCAGAATAAAAATAAAGTGTTGAAATGCTATCCATTTTCGCACAGTCTTTAATATAGCATCAGCTTCACGCTGCGGTTATTTTATTTTTATGTATTTTTTTGTTATAGGACATTTGTGGTAAAAAGGAGATTCAATTATTTCTATGCATGGTTACCAAGAGCTGTCAGTGGGAGCTTAGGACTTTATTTATGTAAATGTCCCGATAGCAGACCTGGTCAACCTGTGGCTCTCCAGTGGTTGTGAAACTACTAGTCACAGCATGCTTTAAATTCAGGCTTTAATGTATTCATAACCTGTATTGGGCCACAACAAACATAAAAAAAAAAAAATAGCAAAGAGCAAATGGAAAGTACCATAAGAGAAGTTGATGTCCTTCATCTACTGTGAACAGAGAACTTGACCAACAATTTGTTTACCTACAAAATTAAGCCTGTAATGTTCATAATGGATCTATAGGTACTGATTCAGAGTTAAGAGTAACTGCAAAAAACAGGAGAACGACTGCACCTGAACAAACCGAATTTCAGGGGGGAGTTCAATTTAAAATGTACAAACAGAGGTTTTGAAGCTCAACTCTAAATTACGGTTTAAAACAATAAAGCAGTTTAATATATGTGGAGCCATAAGCAAATCACACAGTATTGTCCCTGAATGCTTTTTTTTTTTAGTTAATTCACATTGCAATATGGTTGCACCAAAAGGTGCAAATCAGCACCAAACCAAATAGTTTCCAACTCTGGATAATGTTTTCTGCCAAAACACAACTTCGTTAACACAATGCTGAATTAGTAATAAGTGAATATTTTAATAGAATTTAGTAAACATCAGGCCTTATGCAGACTATCAATGCTGCTGTGCTCAGTGCTCCAATGCTGGTTCTTTGCTGCATTCATCCTTCCATGCTCAGATAAACTCCTTGTCAATCCCTACTTAGAAAATCTGTTTTCCCGAAATTGGATTCGGATTTCCCTATTTAGAATAAAGCAGATTTTCTATTTATTTTTTATGATTGGTTGAGTATGCCGTTCGGCATACTTCACCCACTCACTTTCGCACTTACCAATATCCTTCCACCGTCCGAGATATCCCTCCGCCGCTTCTATCACCGGACCAAAACAGGTGAGTAGACTATTTGTGCGGGGTAGGAAAGGTTAGGTTCAGGCTGCAGGGGAGGGAGGGTGGGTTAGGGTCAGGCTGCCAGTAAGGGAGGGTTAGGGTAAGAATTAGGGAATGAAGTGGGGGGCTATTATTTTTACTGCTTTTCAGACCACGGAGCTTTTGGTGCTCCGTGGATCGATTGCTATGCATCATCGAGCCATAGCAATCGAAATCCCAGCCAGTTTGTAAAATCGGCCGTTCGTACGGGAGCCCTACACCCAGATAAACTACACGATGCCTACCTTAAAAATTCACCATGGTCGTCACTTGGTGCAGAAATCTGGACAGCACAAATGGTGCTTAACATGTCCTCAGTGTCCCTATAACATACCACCCCCTTCCCACTAAGCGTGATATCCGCATCCCACCCTACCGGCAAAGACTTCAAGTACGGAAGTCAGGATCCTGTCCAATAACTTTACAGAGGCAATAACAGAGGTCTATTAAATGTTAAGTAAAGAGCAAAAAGTAATAAAGCATACCATCAAAACCTAATGCACCTGAACATTATGTGAAACTAGGCCTTCAAAACAGCTGTTTATCTACGACTGCAGACAATGCTTAAAATCAGAGGCAAAGTCGTTCCCTTTGTGAAAACGGCTTTAAATATTTCAACTAGAATAAAATCAATGATCAATCATTGATACACATCATTGTTGCAAACTGTGCAATTAATGTGCTTTATCTACTGTACAAGGACTTGTGGTTGAGAACGTGTGTAGTCCCTCATTTGAGTACAATGTAGAGGTTATAGACCTTGTCTTTCTGCTGTAATGCCACAAAACTTCATCCATTTCTTCCCCTCCGATACTTTAATTTAGTCTTTGAATGATGTTTTATGTTTAAATCATTAATATGACTCATCTATACAGGACTCATGAGTGCCCCACAATGAAACTCGGGGCTGTTCTTTCAGCAACCGGCTCAGGTTTACATTTTAAAACCACATAAAACCAGGAAATTGTGAACCCACACCATCCACACCTTTAAGAGAGAGGCTGGCGATAAAAGTTCATACATTTGAAGCATACGGCAGACAAACCAATGTTGCTAGAAACAGAATCATAATTATTCCTTCATCATTCAAAAGGAAAATATAAAACAATCCATTCACAGGCTTGAATGGGAGGTCATGAAAACCAAAATAGATGGGTGGTACAACCTAAAGCAAAACCAAAAACCACAGGCGTCCATTTTACTTAGACTCTCATAGCATGTGTGATAATGTAGCTTAATATCAACAGGATAAAGATTCAAGTCTAATTACTTTATACAAAACCTAAGGCCACCTCTGAAGAGTTTATAGGAGTGGCATAATTGTGGACTTGTGCCAAGAGTAATAGACATGTCTGATTTGAATTCCCTTATGCGAAAATTATGTTACTGGAGTTACAAAAATCTCAAGCAATTAACATCACATTTTCATTACCACTTAACCCTAAATCAAGAATCCGTTGATTTTAATGTAATGCTCAGTACACACTGACAGACACAAACAGACATCTTGCCAAATAGCAGTAACAATTTAAAGCCCTGGCTTGCTTGAAGATGCCCCCATACACACTGCTCTCTATGAATTGTTTCTCAAACTGTTCAAACAAACCTTTGTTGCAATTATATGCTCATCCAAAAGGGGTGTGGGTCCCCAGAAAGAATGGCCCTATTTCGATAGGACAGTTTCCTCCCAGCCAGTTTCGATGAGGCATAGCACTCGATCCACGGAGCACCGAAAGGCAAGGCAAAACACTATCCCAACCCTTCCCCTAATTTTAACCCTTTACCCTAACCCTCCCTTCCCCTCAGCCTGAACCTAACTCACCATCTCCCGCAGCTTGACCCCAATTCTCCCTTCCCTGCAGCCTGACCCTAACCCTGGAGAGGTTACTCACCTTTCCCATGGTGAGGGTCCTGCGGTAGCAGCGATGTTTCCAAAATGGAACGGGTGATCAGCATACTCACTCATTTTGAAAAAAAATTGAATTGTTGCAGTACAAATCATGTGCCAGAACACATTTAAGCTTTCTCCAGAAATCAGGACATCCGAAAAATTAAGAGTTCACAAAAGTCAAAACCTCTCGATGTGATGGTTTCTGATGATTCTGCAGCATCATGGTACAGTACACAGCAGCAAGATGTCTGAGCTATCTGACGATTATTGTGTGATCTGCACAGTAATTATCAGATAACCCTCTAATGTGTACCAGCTTAAGTTATTTAAACATAGGCCATATAGTAAAATAAATAACTAAAATACTACATTAGTCCCAACTTTGGGTCATATAGAATGTATTTTTTAATCGAGAGCTCACTCTTGCAATTAACTAGCAAGAGCATGTCTGGTATAGCAGCTGGCAGGGGGCGCTGTTCCAAAGTGGCTATTTTGGAGACCTCTGCAGTAAGCTCTCAATTTAAAAACACATGATATATGACCCAAAGTTGGGACCCTGACAGTATTAGAGTTAAGACCACCAAAACAGAGAAGCCTTGTAAATGGCTGGTGGCTTATATATTTGTGTGTTTGTAACAAATATCTGACATTTATTTTAAGGATAGAATGACATGGTTAGTTGCTTGTTAACTGCAATCTGTGAGACTACCCCATACCTTCCTCTAGATTCCTCTAATTCATACATTTTCATAAGTGTATGTGTGTGTGTATGTATGTAATTATTTTTTTAAATAAAATATCTCATTAATATTCTCTACTTGGAAAGTATGCAGGAAGTTGAACAGCTGTGGTGCAGATCCGCTTAAAAACCATCATTGGAATCCCATTCCTTACCACAAATACAATGCAAAGACCTTCCAAAAGAAACAGTGCAAGTATGGTGTTTATTATACCGAAGACAGACATTAGAGTAATCTTATTACACGGAGTGTAACCCGTTCAGAAATGCCAACTTTCACAGATTCTTGTAATATTCTAATCTTCTGGATCAAACAATTGCAAATTCCCATCTACACTATATCAAGTATTTGATAAGAGACTACTTTCCCAAAAAAATGTACTCTATTTTATATCCTGTTGGTGCTTGAGGTTTTAGTTATAGTTCGTGGTCAGTAGAGACCGTTTCATGACACCAAATAAATGGTATCTACTGAACCAAGTGAATGGTATCTACTGAACCTAAACGGAGGTCACAGACAAGGTGCTTGCAGGAGATGTTTGCCACAGCTGTTGGTAACCACAAATATTTTTTCCCCGACTGTCTAGATATTTATGTATAAATGTTTCAATAGTACCATTATTCTCATTTACCCCAGTGTCTGTGGGGTACAAGGTTTTGCAATTTCAGCAGATACATGCACTTCAAGGTTTAGATCTTAAACTGAAACAAAGAAAATACTAAAACACACAGATCTCTTCACTGGGATACGTCCAAGCCATGACAACGCTGAAAAAAAAACACAGCATCACAAAAGCAACAAAACCCATATGGATACGATAAATTATCTATAGTAAGACACATTCAATTAACTTAAAAGGTGTTTAGGACGTATCACAGAAAAGAAGTTTTTGTGTCTTGTGAACGGAACACGAAGAGTCCTGTTACTTCCTGGATCCAGGTTTTACAAACAATTATTCCCACACCCTAACCCTAATCTTCCCCTTCAGTCCAACTCTTAACCTTTCCCTTAAGCCCTAACCTTATACTCGCCGCAGCCTAATCCTAATAAACCCGTTTCAACTGCCACAGCCTATAGCTATTGGAAACAGGGAAATAGCTTCCCATTTCCAATAACAAGTTTCTATTTTCAGAAACGTTTAAAATAACGATAAACTACCTTTCAGCTGACAACTATCATATTCTAAATATTGCTGGCCGGCCCAGAAAATGCATCCCATATCATGGTCATCAAAACAGGTAACTATATAATAGGACAAAATAAAACCCATTCACTATTTATTTAGTTTATATTTAACACTCAGTGCTCTGTGTGGCTGAACCTCAACCCTACCCATTTCTACTAGCTTACCATTAATATAGTGAAGCATGATAGTATAAGCACAACGGACCTGATTCAGACTTAAGGAGCTTGAAATTGAGAGGAAGGTTACACCTGGGCAAAACCATGCTTATTTCAGGGGGAGTCAAGTTATTTATATTCTTTGCATTCAGGGATATAAATTATTGAATTGTTTACTGCACACAGATACCAAACAGCTGTACTATTACACTGTTATTTAGACTTGGGATCGGAAACATCACCTCTCAACTCTAATACTGTTTGCAACAGATGAAATAGGACTCCCCTGCAATCAACAGGGAGCGAATCACGCCCAATGTATGGAAGGGGCAAAACTGCTGCACCAACAGGAAAACTGAAGGCAGGACACAATAGAGG
>WWET01000577.1:198827-210948 GCA_011038615.1 Limnodynastes dumerilii | reverse complement strand
TTTCAAGAGGGGGGGGGGGGGTTCTGGGCAAGTAGAAACTCCCCCCTGGGTGCGTCACTGTTAGTCATTGTAAAACAGACCAGGTGGTTCTTTTGATTAACCCAGTGTCTAACATAGGGTTGCCGACTCTCCCGGAATATCTAGAAGACTCCTGAAATTTGGGCAGTTATCCTGATATACCGGGAGATCCGGCAAGCCCTGGCCAGCTACTTATATCTGTTGTAATCCCTAGAGTTACTAGGGATGGGCGGGGCTTGATGTCATCTAGCCCCAACCATCCTATGTACTGCTAGAGATTACATGAATGATTGACAGGGGTGGGACTTGATTAGATTTGCATAAGTCACACAATTAAGCCCCGCCCCCTTGTGACCATCTACGGCTTCCCTCTGGGTTTAAGCTTTAAGAAGTTGGCAACCCTGGTCTAACATATAAGACACGCAGCCCGAGGTTAGGTCAAGGTCGTGACATATGGTATTACATGAATTTCAATACACAAACTATCCCAATACATATAAAAATACATCATGAGATCAAGCTGCAAGAATAAATTTCTAGTGCTCTAGGAAAGCCATCCATAATGTAAACCTACCACAAAGCCTAAACATGATTTGTAAAATAGCATTAGATTAGTCCCATTTGTTGCTCTTGAAGGACTTATTACTTAAACAATGATTTAATTTCCTCTTTAAGTATCAAGAACAAAGATGCAGAAGTGCATTTCATGCTGGCAGGATAAAGTACAATATATTTCAGCTGCTCATTTTTCAGAACCTTTACAAAAATAAATTTAAAAAAGCCTGATTTTAAGATTTAAAAAACTATTACTAGTTATGACTATTATCATCATTTATTTATAAAGCGCTACAAGGTGACTGCAGCAGCAGCAGCCTACAAAATACAGTACAGACATACAGGGTAGGGATGTACAGCATAGTACATAATAAAAAACTATATAAATATAAAAATATCACAATAATACAAGAAAGTGAAGCAAGCACAGACAGCAAGGCAAAATGTGAGGTGTCAAGCTTGGCAGATCAGGGAGGAGGGGATAGAGTGCAGTAAGAAGTTGAGAGGGAGCCACAAGGTGGGAACAAGAGGGTACGAAATGAGGGGGGTGGGGGTAGAGGAGGGAACACCACTAGCATGGAGGGTCCTGCTCACATGAGCAAACACTCTAAATGGGAGGGGGTGAACTTGCAGAAGACATAAGGAGGGTGAAGGAAGGGTACTGCTGGTGTGAGTGGAGAAGAGAGGGAAGAAAGGAGAAGGTGGTACAGATGTAGGATGCACTGAGGATGTTAAGTGGAGGAGGGGTAAGCTAGCCTGAACAGGTGCATTTTGAGTGAGCACTTGAAGACCTGGGAGGTCATTCCAGTGCAGAGGTGCAGAACGGGAGAAGTTCTGGACACAGGCATGAGATGTGGGTCTGGACACACACATGAGATGTGGGGAAGTCAGACAGTGGTGATTAGCAGATGGGATGGGAAGGGGTGTGCATGGAGAGGAGGGAAGAAAGGTAGGGAGCAGTGGATGAAGAGATGGCCTTAAAGGTAAGTGTAAGGAGTTTAAAGAGAAGTCTGAATCAGAGAGGAAGCCAGTGGAGGGTTTGAAATAAATGAGAGGCCAAGGTAGAGTGGCGAAGAGAGGAAGATGAGCCTGAAAGCAGCATTGAGTTTAGTTTGAAGGAGGGGGGGGGGCAAGATGGGTGAGTGGGAGACCAACGAAGAGAAGGTTACAGTAGACGAGTTGAAAGTGTGACCTGCTCTGCTGATGGTATCCCATGCCCACTGATCACTCTCCCCCTGAGTGACACTTCTGTCCCAGTAGTTTAGTAGTGGATGAGAGTCAGAAAATAGTTGCGGGGTGACTTCATCAGTGGATACCTGCCGTTGCCCATTTAGGTGAACCCGGTTGTCTGGTCCCATTTCTAGTCTTTAATGCTACCAGTATGTGATGTCATTACTATGTAAGGGTGCCTAGAACTTACAATTCATTTTCTGGGGTCTCTTTCTTCTTATCACTCTTAATAATCACTATGGCACATCACAGTCAAAAGCAATTAGGATTTAATAGCTTCTATTTTCCTGCCAACATCCTGCAAATTTAAAAAACACATGAAAAATGTAGCCGCCTTCTACCATGTCTTTTTGGCATTATACAGGATATATAGAAAACAAGAAAATACATTTACCAGGACAATCTGTAGGCACATTTCTTTCCTTAACCCTTACATACACTATCTTAGAGAATAGATACCAAATAATAATAGCTCTCAAAAAAAAAAAATAATAATAATAATAATAATCATTTGAAGTTCTGTATAAATTTTGCCAGCTACTTTACAAGTAGTAGTAGTAGTTTGTTTTATATATGTAAATATTTAGTAAGAAAAACAGAATACTAAAAGTCTCAAGAATAAGCAATTTATATTTGTATTCCTGAATGTAAAATACTCTTGGAAATCTACTGTCCAGATATCCATTTTTCGTTTTTTAAATTGAAAACAGAAGGGCAAAAAAAAAAAAACCCCCTATTAACAAATTCTGCAACGCTACACGTCTGCTTGTGTAACCTGCAAGAGAAATGTGTTATTTCTTGGGATTCTTCAAAATAACCCAAACCTGATCTCCAAAGAACATTTAGAGTATGAGTAGGCGTAGAAAGCAGCTGGATATTTTCATTTCCAATACAGAAGAGAAACACATTCACTTCCCGGACTTTATTTTATTCAGCAAGTGGTTAGCAAGAGTTTCCACTGAAGGGGTTCATTGTAAGCAGATGAAACGTTTATATGGAATGATGTTACAATACTGCGGCTTCAATATGAACATGGTATGCATTTATAGTACTCCACAGTTCTATTCTGGAGTTCTGATATACAAGACTTTAAGCTGTCCATTCAGGCTCCTCATTCAACACATAAGGGGACATTCATTTTGTGGGTGGTGTTTGTTATAGATACTGATCCCTCAATACCTCTTTAAAGTCCCCAATTTTTTATTCCTAAATCTTAACTTCAAGAACCATTAATACCTAGTTAATGAATGCTACATGTTCCTAAATTAAAATAGATAAATAAATTGATGACTCCACTAAATAAAAAAATTAATTAAGAAAATTCAAGTTCACAAAATTTTTTGCAAGGTCAGTGAACCAGTTCCTTCACGCTCCTGCTCAGGTAGAAATCTATTGCACCGTTGTTCCAATATGAAAACATTCAGCATAACGTCCATTACAATACAATTTCCACTGTTGGTTAATTGGACATTGTTTTCCTTTGTGCATCTTTCTTCCAGTCATTATTTAATCTGCTGAAGTACTTTACTGGTGCATTACACAGATCTAAAAAGCATTTATGGCCTAATACTCACTCCACTGCAAAAATCACCAAAAATTTTTTCAAATTACTGCCTAGTAAATCCAGAAAAAAAGTTCCATTATTTTCCCAATAAAGTTCGACCCCCATTCCATTGGCGGAGTTTTAGTTTGTCACTTTTCAGCCCCTTATGATCAATGAATACATACACCTCAACTTTTTGTTCATGAAGAACAAGGATGCATAGCACGGACACACAGCAACGACTAAATTATAATAAGTGTTGCTGCAACATTCCATTTCTATGAACGTGATGCTTTTAATAAACATTCTTTTACTACAAACCAGAGTTTTTCTGCCTTTTATTTTAAAAAGGGTATGTTCAGCCAAGGGCATTTTGTTCCCTATAATATGTAAATCCTGGCTATGGACACCACTACATCAAGCACATTTTTAAACACAGTCCCACTCAAATGCTGGCTTACAGTTCACTTTACAGATAACCAATGCAGGTGTAACAATGTAGAATAAGTACACCAGGTCTGACAAACAGAACATGTAATCCATGCCCTTTTAATAGGCCAAACACAGTTGGTTGGCCATTAAAATTAGAAATTTGCAATGGGCATGATTATATAGAGGAGAGCATGAAAAAAATGAATGAATTTGAAATTGTGGATTGTGAGAGCCTCAAACAATGGCTATGTTAGGATAGTATTAACCTCATATCTTGTGAAGTATATGCTAATGATGGAGGACTGATTGCCACCATATAAAATTGACTGATTAATTAAAGGGGATGGGCATCTATTGCTAACCGTTTTATATTATATTTTTATTTTAAAAACAGTGAGCTGGATCCAGACTTAAGTGCTTGAAATTAGTTACTCCTGGACTAAACCATGTTGATTGCAGAGGGAGTCAAGTTAATTGTATTCTTTGCAGGCAGGGATATATCTTTGAATTGCTTACTGCACACAGATACTGACCAGCTTTACTATCACACTGTTATTTAGACTTGGGATAGGAAACGTCACCTCAACTCTAATACTGATGCAACAGATGAAATATGACTGCCCTGCAATTCACATGGTTTAGCCCAGGAGTAACTAAGGTCAAGCACTTACTTAAGTCTGGATCCAGCCCAGTGTATCTAATAACTCAACTGTCTCCTCCCCCAAATACACATTTCCTGAAACATGACACTTCCTGCACATATCACAACGGCAGCTCCAGCAATATTTCTTGATTATTTGCCATGAAAGGTGGCTTTACTCACCATAAGAGATGAAAGCTTACACTACATCATTGTATGGGGCTGATTCAAAGCTGCACTTCAACTTTTTTTTTAGGTGCAAGGGTAGACCTTAGCAATACCATTTTGAATTCACATTGTGAAAGTAGAATTAGACTTGAGATGATATATAGATTTAACATAAAGCTATGCAGTATTTGAGTTCTATGTGCATGTAAAGTATTTTCCCTGCATGCAAAGCAACATAATTAAAATAAGCACCCTTACATTGCAAGATAGTTTAGCCTATAAATCATGTTTGCGTAGACAAACCTTTGAAGCAAATAGTGTACCTTTTATTTTTTAGAAAAGTTATCTAAAAAGTCCAAACAAGCATTTGTTAGCAGTTATTAGTTAAAAATAAGGTTTGTTAAAATTCACCAGTGTTATTAAAGCAGAGATACTGTAGTTTCTACATCAGGTTAATTTTATATGAGGAGGAAAGGAAATATGGGGATGTTTCCCATAGCAACCAGTCAGATTCTATCTGAAATTCTCTAGTTTGTAAAGGAAAGGGAGAGCTAGAATCTGATTGGTTGCTTTGGGCAACATCTCCACTTGTCCTTTCCTGCAAAGTTAGCTTAGTAAATCTGGCCCTATGTTCACTCCATGCTCCAATCTGATCTTTCATCCTATTTTGGAGTGCCTTCAAATTTTGTTACATGAAGAAACAAGCATTTTGAATTGGCTACAAAGATGAACAAGACAAGTCAGTTGCTACTGCACAATTACACTTAAGGGATAATTCATACTTTATGGATGTGTGAAAAGGAGCCAATATAGAAGAGAAAGTGAACATGAAAGATATAGCCATGAAGAAGTCCATTTCCAGCACCTCCTCAGAATCTTGGAGCTTTATGCTTTTTCCAAGTTAAATTTGGAATAACAAGGATGGAAAGAGTCTTTTGCAAATATTTTGGTAGACGTTTATATTCCACACAGGATACAAGCCAATCAATCAACTTTAATCAACCACGTCTTGCTGCAAATTCTTAACAAATGGAACAGGTCTTTGACAGTGTGTCCTAAGATTCCAACGTGGTTCCAAACCACGTTACGGCTATTAAAAAAAACTGGACTAATCAACACATCCTCCACACAGTGTTATGTTTGATGTTACTCTCAATTTTTTTTGTCCCATTTCAGTTCAATTCCAAACTATTTCGCAACTGACTTTATAACCGGAAAACGGACTGTCCAAACATTGCAGTTCTAATGCATAGTAAACTAGAACCAGCTGGAGAGATAAAAAGATTGTCTCCAGTCTGTTTCAGTATGTTCTATGCATGTGTTCCAGCCATTACATAAAGGTCTTTCAACTTTAAATAATCATAGTTGTGACACTACTATAATAAAATCTAACGCTCTCATTAATGTCTTTGTTTGGTCTCTAACCAGCCAACTGACTCTCCCTAATAGAGGCAGCACTCTCCTGGATTTAGATTATAGCAGCAAAAAAAGAAAGAAAGAAGGAAGACTAGATTGCCACTTTATTGTACAGTGGAATAAAAGGTCATTATAACGAGAAAACAGCAAAATATTATTTTAGACACTTAGACAAGGTAAGGAACCAAGATACGTACCGTACTTCCCACAAGAAGGTATCCATCAGCAGCAATATGCAGAGAGTTACTGTAGGTCACTATGCATGGCCCCAAAACAAATTAGAAGTCCAATATTTCACTTGTAAAAAGGCCAAGAGTAAAGGAATGTATCATCAGAGGACATGTCTGTGTGCACGTAAAGGAAAGCAGCTTCTATCCAACACACAACCGCATTAGAAACTAACTTTCCATTTTTGGCTAATGCTTTGGATCGCGATATACTTCATCTACATGCACTGTCCAGGAAACTAAATCTTTATGATAGGTTTTATAACAGGTCAGGTATAAACATGTAGAAGTCTCAGCATGCTCCAACACACATTGATATAGAACAGGTGTTCTCAACCAGTGGTACTAGGTGGCTCAGTGATTAGCACTTGTG
This sequence comes from Limnodynastes dumerilii, assembly GCA_011038615.1. Classification (NCBI taxonomy): domain Eukaryota; kingdom Metazoa; phylum Chordata; class Amphibia; order Anura; family Limnodynastidae; genus Limnodynastes; species Limnodynastes dumerilii. The sequence continues at coordinate 204,346 of WWET01000577.1, read as the reverse complement.
TCTCTCAGCATAGAGTTCAACTCCCGGACTAGGCCTTATCTGTGTGGAGTTTGTATATTCTCCCCATGCCTGCATGGGTTTCCTCCCACACTCCAAAAAACCATGTGTGTTGAGAAAATTCAAATGTGGCTCCAATGGAGCAGGGACTGATATGAATGTGTAATATTCCCTGTAAAGCACTATGTAATCTAATGGTGCAATATAAGAACCTGTTACTATATGAATATCTTGGGGCTGAACAGAATGTGTAGAAAATGTACCTCAAAATCATTGCAAAACATGTAAAAACTAAATATACTAATACTTAGTCTATATGTGTCTACACCCACCACCATAGTGGGTTACTGATACTCCTCAATAATAGGTTGAGAACCGCTGATATAGAAGATACCTGAGGCCAGATTTACTAAGCTGTGGGAAAGGATAAATGGAGATGTTGCCCATAACAACCAATCAGATTCTAGCTGACATTTTCTAGTATGTAAAAGGAATGAGAGAGCTAGAATCTGATTGGTTGCTATGAGCAGCATATCCACACTTCCTTTCCCACAGCTTAGTAAATCCGGCCCCTGGATGGGCATAGTGATTGTGCTAGATAATTCCCACTAAAGGACATGACGCCAAAGAGCTAAATACAAATTTATTTAAATTCTTGGTGCTACTGGTCCAGTGGCTATAAATGGCTGTATCCTAGCCCATCTTAAGGGTAAACACAGAGATCTTAACCACAAAAAAAAAAATAAAAGTGGACCTGGACTAAACAAATGTGAATAATTATTACATAATAATTCAGTGCAGTAATGAACGTGTGAACATGATGCATACTGATGGCCAAGCAGCTGTATCTGCAAGTTTTGGCAATGGGGTCTCGAAATTTAATTCACAAATTCAAAAGCACCTCATAAAGAAAGTATTTAATACTTCACTAAATAATTAAGTATAATTAAACATTTTGTAACCCAAGAGCTTCAGCAACAATTATTGCCTTGCCAAATTCTACAACTACACTGCTATTTATTTCAGGATTTAAAATGTTGTACTCCTCTCCAGCAGTGGAACAGCGCCAGTAAAGCCCCTTATAGTAATATATAGAACACATGCAGCCAAAATACGTTACACGTAATAGTGTCCTACAATCACCAGGAGTCATCTGAGGTGAGAAGGTTACCAAGTGTAAATCCATCCTTAAAATAAGAACATTGGCAAGAGACACTCCAAAAGGTTCATCTTCAAAAGCTATATAGGCACCAACGCTATGATTTTATTTCTCTGTGTGCTTTAATACTGCTGTAAACCTTTGCCACAGATTTAATTGGAAAAGCTTCTATATGCCAAAAGAAAACATTTTTGCAAGATCAGCTAAATCTACTTAACTTCATTTTACATCTGCATTAATCATATTTGCCAGATTTTATATTGTCAGGTATAGCACAACTATATGCCCATAACCTTAACCAACATAAAGAAAAAATAAAAAGTGTAATTTTAAAGTTAGACTGAAAACAGAAGATTGCGTTCAACTGCAGCCGTAATGTACGGCAACTGGTGAAATTCTTCTGAGAAACTAGTTATTTCTGTATTATATAATTAAGGGTTAGAATTTAGCGTTTATCATGCATTACGGCTTTCGAACAAAACAAACAATTTAATTGGGTCTTAAGGTATCCATAAATTACTGTGTCCCATAATTTACAATTTGGATTTCCAATAATCTGCACAATCTGCACACCAAGAACACAACACAACAACTGATTCATCTACCTATAGAGCGGAACATTCAATACGACAAACGGCACACATTTCCCTTATACATTTAAGTGTGTAAGTGAAAATCATTTGTAAACAGTTTTCATATACTGCAGATGAGTGAACGGTTCTTTTACTAGTGCAGACCATGTTTAGCTGTTGGGATGAAATTACGAGTATTTAAACACGGGGCTAATTCAGAGTTACTTACCCTTTTTTTCTAGGTACAGATGTAGACCTGAGCAACATCATGTTGAAACACAGGTGGAAGCAAATTTAAATTGTGAAAGCAGAATAAGAATTTGGATATTTAGAGCTATATTTACTAAACTGTGGAAGAGGAAAAGAGATGTTGACCATAGCAACCAATCAGATTCTAGCCCTCTGTTTTCTATTACATGCTAGACAATGTCAGCCAAAATCTTATTGGTTGCTATGGGCAACATCTCCACTTTTCCTTTTTCACAGTTCAGTAAATCTAGCCTTTGAATTAGACTTTTAGCTCAATTCTATTTTTCAGATCAAAGATAAGACTTATTTGAGTTCGATGTATAAAAAGGGAGAGTATTTTTCATGCATGCGTTAATGCATCGGTTTTGCCCTTACACCCAATCTCAGTCCCGCCACCTCCATTGCGGTTTTTATGTCCCCACCTTTGTATTTCACTTTGTCCCCACAATACACAGGGTGTCCTTAACTATCTGTGGGGATGCGAGAGGGTGAAGGCGAGGGCAATTCTTGTGGCTAGGTATGTCCCGAAACCAAGGCCCATTCTTGTACATAATAGTCAGACATAAGCGGACGCAAGTTAAAAACAACCACTTCCTGCTTTCCCTTTACCACGCTCATATCAATGTTAATCACGGTGCCTCCAAATTGGTACATAGGTTGCACAAATGTTATGTGTTTTTAAAGCAAGTGTTCTCCTTGTGCCAAAATTCCCTTTTATTAGATTATCTTGTAGGAGGATATGAAGAGTAAAAACGGAACATGTTGAAAGATCTTTCTTCCTCAGCCTTTAAAGAGGCCACTTTACACTCCTTGCTACTCTTTTATCCTTGTCCCTAGAGTTCGGTTTATTTGGATTACTATTTGATAACGTTCTGCCTGTGCTGCCAAGAAAGAGTTAAAAAGAATAATAAACGGAAAAAAAAAAACAAAAAAAAAGACAAATACACAGAAGAGCAGCTTTTCTGTATCGCTGAGTTCCAAGACATACATAGTTCTGATTCAGGTTTTTTTTCTCTTACCGTTTATATTCCGGAAAAGAAAAAAAATGTTACATGTGCACTTTTAGGTTTTGTTTTATCAAGCCTTTAAGTATTCAAAATCCTGTCCAGGGCAGCACTTTCAGCACACGGAACCTCTGATTGAAAACAGACTTTACTCTTTATTACTAGTTAAAGTGCTCAGAGAGGAGCCCTAATGGTTTTCATTTGCACAAGACATATGAAGGAGCTCGATATAGAGTAATTTTTGACACAAAACAGTAATGAGGAATATTGAAGCACAAATGCAGGCATAACGCTTACTTCTTCTGCAACCCATTGGTGAAGAAAGCACAACCGGCATTTCAACAAAGCCCTAAGATTTTACAGGTTACACAATACAAGCAGCCTGTATTAAAGCAGGGAATAAGTAAAAACCTAGTTCAGTTTCTCTGAATCTGATATTTGGCACCAACTTTTTAATCCGTGTTGAAGCTTAGCTGGAGGTTAAAAAAAAATCCACACCATGAGAAAAGGCCATATGTGGAACAACGCAAGTCTCTGGCTCATGCACTTTCATGGAGACATTTGCCAGGTACAGTCAGCTGTTTAACGCAAATACTTGGATGCACAATGACAAATGAGCAGCCACACATAGCAACTAGACGGTCTTTTTTGTGTGGAGGATACAAAGACATTTGTCTGTGGGGTTGCTAAGTATTCTGCCACAATACCTGTTCATACTTAACCATTCTAATAAATAGCCCATCATATATTAAATAAAACTCAACCACGTTATCCACTTGGAATTGCTACATTGCAGTTCCTGGAAGCCCACGACATCACAGCAGCATTGACTACATTCCATATATTCTCCATTGTAGCTAAAAAATCAAGCAACTAAAAAGCATTTAATCTGCTTCATTACAGAAGAATGCATCATTGAACAATGCTTATTTTACACTGTTCATGAGCAAAATGCAAGTGCACATAAAGGACCCAAACCAGATCTGAGCACAAATGTGAACACAGCGCACGTGACAGATGCATTTGCAAAAATGGGGCAGACTTTGTGCGATTCAATGGGGGCACTCAATGGTGCCTTTGGATTGCAAGCAAGTAAGGCACGTGGCGTACGGGACAGCAGCTTAGTGCCCAAATACATTGCGCAAAAGTACACTGTAATGCTATCTGTGAATGAGGGTTACAATTAATGACTTGGTCTGAATGTAAAGATCAGATAATTTTGAATAAAAATATAAAAAAAATTTCTATCTTCCTGTAAGTAGAGATGATTTAACACACGCACAGTCCCTCCGATCCGTCACCCGCACAGTCCTTCCAATCCATTACAAAAGGGTTAAAAATAGTTTCCGAAGTGTCACATCCTAAAGCAAGGGGTAAATTGAAATAAGAGGCAGAAGGGGAGCCCCCTGGACTTGACGTTTCTCACGCTGGCCGATGGTATAAATATCACCCATTGACGGTAGAACTGTCAATAGTGCCAGGATGCCCTGCTAGCGGTACGAGTTGGGTCGCTCTTAAATGTCACACCCTCCCCAGATTAAAAGCTTACAAGACGGGATCCCATCCAAGGTGGCAATTATTTTTTATTAATAATTCTAAGGTATTTACTTTATGTTAATGTAATTAATGGAAGGGATTGTTTTTATTTAATGGGCCGGACTATTTTTGTTTTTGTTTTTTATTAAGGGGGACATTAACCTGTTGTGTTGGCCTTAGGATGACTGGGCATGCTGGTGCTTGCGGTTCTCAAAGGATCAGCATACCCTATACGTTGAAAAATGTAATATTTTTATTTGAGGGGAGGGGAATTTAAATTTATTATACTTAATTTCAAATAAGAATCTGGCCCTAAGAGATTTATTTACTATTGCTATAGCAAGCTAGGCCCCTGGTGAAAGGCTGTGCAAAGCATTCTAATGCTGGGGCAAGTACATTATGATTAAGTAAGAAAACGTAACCCGATTTACATCTGAATTTAACATAACTGCAATAGGAATATTGATTTCCAACTGCTGGACCCTTGATACAAGCAGTGAGGAGATTCAACGGATGAAGATGCATATATGCAAGAGATCATTAGAAGTTTGCTAGCAGAAAACGCCTGAGTTTGAGAATGCGCTGTGAGCGCAGGGATCTCTATGGATCTGAAACCTCGAAGCGCCCTTACATAAACATTAAGGTCCGGATTCACAGTTACGTAGTTTTTGTCTTCCGTACGTTGTTTTAAGAATTGAGCTACTACACATGTGCAGTAGCTTATTTACGCTATCTACGTACCATTTTTGTATGTAGATTGCATAAGCGCGGTCTTTCTGGTACGTAGATAGCGTAAATAAGCTACTACGCATGTGTAGTAGCTCAATTCTTAAAACAACGTACGTAAGATGAAAACTATGTAACTATGGGCCTGATCCAGACCTACGCCATTGCGCTGTGCTTACTAAAGCACAGCGTATCGGCGTTCACTTTCCCCAACACTCCCCCTGTGCGGGCGTTTGGCCCCTTCCTTACGCCGGCTGAAGGCTACCTTAACTTCAG
>WWET01000577.1:188675-198789 GCA_011038615.1 Limnodynastes dumerilii | reverse complement strand
GAAGGGAAGGGGCCATAAGCTCGCACAGGAGCGTATGGCCGCCTAGCCCGGCACCCCACCCTCATTAAACTAGCTCCCCCCGCCCACCTACACTAACCTGAACGTAGGGACGCTGGGGGACGTCCCCTCCAGCGTCCCTACGGTGCTGCCCGGCGCATGCGCAGATCGGCTTTTCAGCTGGATCAGGCCCTATGAATCCGGAGCTAAATATCCACACCAGAAAGACTTCCAGAACAGATGTCTGAATTTTAAGCGTCTTATACCCCATCCAGACTTTTGTGGGGATGGAGCTGCTGGTCCGGGCGGACCTATTTCAAACGCAATACCGCTGCCAGCTGAAGAGCGACTGGATCACTGTCTGAGTAGAAATGTAAATAGAAAATGGATATTGGGAACGGGAACCTATTTCCCCGTTCCCAACAGCTACTGGCCGTAATGAGTAATAGGTTAGAGTGTAGCAGCTGTGGCAGGTTTGGGCTTAAGGGGAAGGTTAATGTTAGCCTGTGGGGTATGGAAGGTTAGGTCTGAAGACTGGGCAAGGATAGGGCTAGGCTGCAGGAAACCAAGGGTTAGGTTCAAACACTAACCTTTCAGCGAATTACTTTTTGCAACTGCAGCAGTCGCATCACCGCCTCTTTCTACAATGCAAACTGCCAGCAATTGCCGACAAGTTACTTTCAGCTGCCGAATGATGGTCGTTTGGTGAATAAATAAATAACCATTATACCAGCAAACGCCTACCTCTGTGCCATCACTATTTTAAAGGAGGGTCCTTATGTGTGAGGGAATAGCCTCCAAAATTTGTAATGCCATGTTGTAGTTCAATAGTTTGTTCATACTGTAGCATGGGTTAATTTTGTGACCAGACAGTTACTAGAAAAAGACTGCCTTATTAAAATACACCATTCACTGTATAAGCACCATATAAAATTAAAAAAGCAATAGGAGTAAAAAAAAAAAAAAAAAAAAATACAGTCAACCCCCATCTACTATACATGGCTTTATGTTTAAGTTTATATGAAAATACTACTTAGGGGAGCAATAGGTCCCAGAATGAGCACATTGCAAAAAGTACTATAAAAAGAGTGGTTTTAACTGGTCATACACTGCTCGCTGGGAACCAATTGGATGATTGCTCATTCTATACATTGTTATAAACCCATGATCATTTCAATAAGGACAATATACAAAGCACTGACTCACCCTGGTGAGGTACTGGTTTTAATTAGGAAGCCTTTGGCTGCAATGATAGGAGAATATATTTAATTATTTTTAGCTTTCTTTGAAGCACAGCAAAAAAAGTTAAAATAAAAGCCCCTAAACAGCCACAGCCTGCTATTTCAATAAATAGTGAATACCAAAGACATAAAATTTCAAGATCTGTGTTTTCCAGGAGGTAAAATGGATTCAGTGGGAATATGTTTGGCCAACTCACTGTGTTGAAGCTACAGTTTCCGATGACGATTGTTTCATAAAACATTATAATTAACATTTCTAAATTTACTGAAGGGCGTGCTTTTTGAACAAAACAACTAAAATCCTGTCGTTAAAGTGTGGCAAAATGTTCCACATCTTAGCCACATCGACCTTAAATAACTATCCCTCTGTGTTTTGTTACCTTCTATCAACCGATGACATACTGTAACAGCACAGAGAGATCATGCTAATAGAATAATTTACACACAGACATTAATATCACAGCTCAGTGTTTTTCTGTCTGCGTGCCAAAATGATATGAAGTATATGTGAGAAAAATAAAACCAACCAGAATGGATGAGGAGAGGTCAGAGACCAAATCTTTTTATTAAAACATCTTAGAATGCAAACTGTAGGGAGACTTACTCTGTATGATCTCACAAACTACTAGCCCAGGGTCTAGTGTCATCCAAAATTTATAGCAGGTGCAGGCAATCATGGGAAGTCCAGGAGTTGTGAACTTACAAGCCCCTAACACTATCAGTTTTATTTTTTTTTGTTATTAAAGGGACTGTGGTAACATCACAACTGGCCTGGCCAAGATTCCGAAGAGCTAAGAGCGGTCAGGAGAGCAACACAGAAAATAGGACAAAGCAGAGGTAGCAGCCACCAGTAGACCACAATTTTTATTTAAGTATTGCTTAAAAATGGCATGCCTGCCACATGCCATTTTTAAACAATACTTAAGTAAAAATGATTTATAAAACAATACACTATGATGGCTTCTTTTTTCCTCCCTATGCTATATTGATTGAATTATTTAACTACAAGCAACATTGTTTAAAGTCAAAAGTCACATTCTAAAAAGGAGGGAAAAGAAACTGCGTGGAAATATCCCATACTTACTAACTATGCTATAACTTGGCGCAAGTCTGGACTATTATACATACACACACACACACAGGGTGTGGGTACCCGGTAAGAACATCTCTATTTCAATAGGGCCGTTTTCTCCCAGCCAGTTTCGAACAGGCTGGGATTTCGATTGCTTATATACCTCGATGAGGCATAGCAACCAATCCCCAGTGCTCCAAAAGGTAAGGCTTTTAACTACCCTAACCCTTCCCCTAATTCTAACCCCAACCCTTCCCCTAATTCTAACCCCAACCCTTCCCCTAATTCTAACCCCAACCCTTCCCCTAATTCTAACCCCAACCCTTCCCCTAATTCTCCCTTCCCTTTCCTTCCCCACAGCCTGATCCTAACAGCGGCATTTCCAAAAAAGGAATTGGCGAGTATGCCGATCAGCATACTCACCCATTCTGGGAAAAATTTTTGGATGTCCCCATTTAAACCAGACCTTCCCCTGCTTTATAAAGCTGCCATACTAGAGGCTTCTCTTCAACCTGGGCAGTGACCAGGATGTAACTACTATCATCCACCGAGTCCTCACAGAAATATTTTGTAAACTACAACAATCCAGTAAAAACATCCAGCCATTTGCTTTGGAAAGTATTTCACGAGTACAAATTTAGGGCTGGATCCAGACTTAAGAAGGAGCTTAAAATTGAGAGGAAAGCTACTCCTGGGCAAAACCATGTTGATTTCAGGGGGAGTCAAGTTAATTGTATTCTTTGCATGCAGGGATATATCTTTGAATTGCTTACTGTACACAGATACTGACCAGCTTTACTATCACACTGTTATTTAGACTTGGGACAGGAAACATCACCTCTCAACACTAATACTGCTTGCAACAGATGAAATAGGACTCCCCCTGCAATCAACATGGTTTAGCCCAGGAGTAACTTTCCTCTCTTATTTTCAAGCTCTTTCTTAAGTCTGAATCCAGCCCTTTGTGTAGAAATAAAGGGGGCTATCATTCACTGAGCTAGTCATGAATATGCATGACTGCTCAGGGAACTCCTACAAATGAGAGTGAATGGACCATGCTCTGGCAGTTTTGATGTCTCTATTGGATCCAATAGACTTCTTTTTTATATGTGTTCTGTAGTTTATAAAGTATGTTATAGACTTGTATTATGCAGTATAGATGTTATAATCATTATGAAAAATCTGAAAAAAAATTATTCCTAAAGAGAACTCAAACATTGTAAAGATCTTGCACAGAAATAAATGTGATCAGTCAGACCTCCACTGCAGATTACCATTTACCGAAACCAACAAAAGTCAGCCAGTATTGTGACACCATGGGACACAAATGGGAAGACTGTTTACAATTACTAACTGAAGCTAGCACTTTCTTATGCCATACAGCTTGAAAATTTTAACTGTTAAATTGCATGTATCCAGTGCTGTTTTTATTGGGCCAAAAAAATCTAAAACACAACTCAGATAGGTTCATGCAGTTTTGTAAAAGGCTTCGATATTCTCTGCAAAGAGTTCATTCATTGTGCAAAGATAAGGATTATGGATGAAGGCACACAGTACATACTTTACCCCCCCCAAAAAAGTATGAGTACTTCACAGTAAAAAAGTTTAAACAGCTAAATATTCAAATACCTTTAACATATGAACAGCTGGGTTACAAATTGGTCCCTTTTTCAACACGTCACTGATGCTTTATGTGCAGAGTTGTAACCATGATACTATAATATCTAAAATAGGAAACAAGGATAGCGTACTCCTACACTCGATTTATAAAACACATGTACAGGATTTCTCCAAATCTCTGCAAGCAATAAAAATGATTAAAAAAAAAATTGGAACTAAAGAGGGTCACAAAAGAATTATTAAATGATGAATGCTACATGTATTGCAAGGAGCTTAATATAATTCAAATTTCTGAGGCACACCATACTCCAACTACACCATGGCCGTATAGGTCTACACAGCTCAAGTGCATACTTTCCAAGTTCACAGTAGTAATGAGACTTTATAGATCATTGGTACCGCCTCACCTGGAATACGGCGTTTAGTTCTGGAGGACATATCTCAAGGAGGACATAAAAACATTAAAGACAAAGGAAGTCAACTAGTTTGGTGCATGGCATGTATATCAAAAACACCAAAACATACAAAAGACCAGAGGAGCTAAACCTGTATAGATTGAAGCAGAGAAGGGAGGGAAGTGTGTGTAGAAAGAAAAACAAAAAAAACAAAAAAAAAAACACAAGCACATGCATATAAACCGGAGATTGATAGGTTTAGACGCAAAGGACCGGATACACAGGTGTGTATGAGAACCAACTTACGCACGCAAAGTGCGCAAGTGGGCCCTATGGACTGGAGAGGACATGTGCCCTCCAGATGTTACATTAGGTTTACTAATGTAACTCCTATCGTATGGAACCAAGTTCCGTAAGATGGATTTTAAGAGCAAATTGGCTGTGCTTCTCCCCTGCCTGCAAAAGTAGATTAAGTTATACAGTGTGGTTTGGGAATTCCACTTACGTGCAGATTAGTGGTCTGATCGCTGATCCACAAGCGTGACTTAAGGCTGCCTTATACCTTTTACGAACGAGAGAAGGGAGCGATAGTGGGAGTTCTCTATCCGGTCCAATACTACTGTACTGAAGTGTAGTTAATAAATCTAAGGATTCCCAAATGCTAAACAAAATGGAGTGTCCGGTAGGGTGTAAGGTCAGAATAAAAATAAATAAATAAAATAATGCAAAGTGGAAAGAGAGAATGGTTCAATTGATAAGTCATAAGAACATATTCATAAATCTCATAAATGAGAAAACAAACTCACATATCCTTAAAAACGCATGGGGGCTCCCTAGTACGCAAGATCATGAGGCAGCATGGTGGCTCAGTGAGTAGCACTGGGATCATGAGTTCGACTCCCGGACTAGGCCTTACCTGTGTGGTGTCTGTATGTTCTCCCCATGTCTGTGTGGGATTCCTCCCATACACCAGCAAGAGCGGATGTGAAAATCTAATTTTCTCTGTAAAGCACTGCGGACAATTTGTGGCGATAATAATAATGAACAGATTTTGTAGGCTTTGGCTAAAAAGATTCTTGTGCTGGTAAATATAAACTATATTTAAAATATTTAAAAAAAAAAAAAACCCTAAAAAAATTTCTAGTAGGCATGCTTCATTGCCACGCAATACTGCCAGGACCACAAGTATATATTCATATTAGTCAAAAGACATTTGAAGATAAAGTTTCAGAAATTTTCCAATCTAGGTGAAGCTAATTATTGTAAGTTCTTACAGACCTCCTGATTATGAACTCAACAGGTAGGTTGGAAACTTTAATTTGCACTTAACACAAACTGAAAGATGAGGAAAACTGTTTTAATTCTATTACTCTAAAACTGGAAAGATTTCCAAGCCCAATACATGCTGCACATTGACAGACGTACTCCATCTCAAGCAACAAGCATATGTTACAGTGCAGCATCTGTGAATGCTCTATTGGGATAAGCCACACTCTCACTGTTGATATAATAAATAAGATTATTTTATTGCATGGAAATAACCTTCATATTCACATTCAAATATACTGACTATAAACAGAAAAAGTCAATTATTTTTCTTTAACGCCGATAAATGCCACCTGTCCAAGTTTGCAAATAGGATTAAAACGAGGGCTCCGTATCAGGTCGGAAATTAATCCAATTGATATTTTAAAATGCAAATATTTTAAAAGGGGACTGAACATATGGAGGAGCAGATGCTATTAATTTAGAGGCCAATCTCTTGTCTTTACATAGACTGAACTGACAACAGCAGAATGAATGCCAACCAACACTACAGCGGTGCCACACCAGTGTTATACTGTGTAACAACTTTATGGATACAACAAATACATTAATACAATGCGGAGAAAGAGATTATCCTTAATTACCTCCATGACTGGCCAAGTCTGGTTATTTGTGTATACACAAAATCTATATTTTATTTACAGATTTATTCAATTAATTTAGATTATTTACACAAATTTAAATTAGTTTATAGAAAACAAGGTAAAAATGTATCATATATCAACCTCTTCTCAACTTTATTTTTTTTTTTTAATATAGAATATTATATCATCAGTGATTACACATGGCTAACTCAACTTTTAAAATAAGCACAGCAATGTCTCATAAGCCAAGATACTCCAATTACATACATGGCATTGATACATAACGGCTAGTCTGAAGAAAAAAAAAAATGTTTTGCCAAGAACTTGAATGCACTTTCATACACAATATACAAATATGCATTTTATGAACACAAGCAAGTACGCACAAAAAAATTAGCATTGTATGTCTGTTTAATAAACAAGGAGTGGCTTATTCAAGGACAAATGCCCCACTGACCTATAACCAGGGCGCATCAAAAAACTCATTCTGTATATTAATTCTGTAAGAATTAGTGATGATCCCGGTACTGAAGTCTTACAGTCTTTTAACCTTTTATTGGTCAGAAATTAGGTTAAGAAGCAAATAAAACTTACAGAACAAGGATTTATTTAAAATTAAATGTATTTCTACAAAGTCTTTATTTACCTCATCTTGGCAAGTTATGGTGATTGAAACATGGCTTGGAAATGTAAAATCTAAAAATTAAGTTGCACTGAGCTTCTCTAATTAGTACCAAGCAAAGAAATTAATATTACATCTTTACCATGTACTAGATGTGTCCCTGTTATTTATTGTATTATATGGTATATAAACTACCAAATACTAGACACTCCATGGGTTGTGAAGTGACATATTACATATTCTGTTACAGGTCACACAGATCCCTCTGTTTTCACCAGTCTAACAGACTACTGACACGGTCCTGTTAGGCTGCACTAATTGCTATGGGATATGACTAAACCTGATATAGCACATACACCGTAGGTATAGAGGTAGCTTCCTATAACTCGTGTGATGGTTACTGGTTCTTCCCACTGTGCTGTAGGAGGGGTTTTGCTGCCACCACTAGACTCCTACCATCGGTGCCTAGAACAACTTCCTTTCTTGTATCTACCGATATGGCTGTTGCACTCCCCTTGTCTGTCTGTTGTCCCTCTGAACCACTTGCTATGGTTTAGGGCTGCAGGGTATCTTGGCAGAGTTAACAGAACACTGGGTTTCACTGAGGTCAGCCGGGAAATCTATTAGAGATCAGCTAATATGTAGGTCACAGGAATACTGTTGCAATTCTTGAAGCAAATAGATGTTTTATCACCTCTCAAACCGGTCCCAATATGGACCTGGACTCACTGGTCAAATGTACCAGTGATCTGTCCAGCCATCAGATGGAATACCTTTTCAATACAAAATAAAACTTATTTTATACTATTCTGACTTGCCCCCAGCTAATGCCATTAAGTCTGAAATATACCATGCAATATTTACCATCCGGAAATATTTTCTCTACCCTTGGACTGAACACAATTTACACATAAATATAATATTTGCACGTCTGAACTTTTAAAATTAGACCGTTCTTGTAGCTTCAAAACACAAGACGGAGGCCAACATCTCTGCACTGTCTCTTCTGGTTAAAGGAGGTTTTTGGGGTCTGAACATGAAAAGAGGTTTCATTAACATGAGTTCTTTTGTAACAAACCGTCTCCCAATGTCCTAGAAATCAAAGCATTTCCTAATACAAAAATAAGTAAATTTCAATGACATACTTAGTGGCACTACACTGCTAAATGAAACGCACTCATACAATAAGTTATAAGACGTGGTCCATCCACTTATGTGCATATGAAATATTTAAATTATTCATTGTGTAGACTCTGCAAACACAAATATTACAAAAATAAATTGTGTAATACATGTAAAAGAATTACTAGGATAGTTTAAGGTGCAGATTCGGTATGATATTCCTGACACAAGCCTAATACATGTAAATTATGCATTAATGAAGTATTAACAAGACAGTCAGGTTCTCCACTGAAGTTCATGTATGAGGTCATGTCAATTCAGAAATAAATCAAACGCCAACCTGTTTTTGATTACTTTTCCCAGACATATGCATGATCATTACAATACAAAATAAACCTCATAAAACCCTTAAACTGTAATATAAAACATATGTATTTTAGAATATGGGCCACTAAGGACACATTTTATATAAGGGGCCCAAAAAAGCGGTCATAACTCCTTATCATTGTTAGATCCATTAAATAATCTGTCATGTTCTCACACCGATCCCAGTTAAACTATTTTAAATAAATAAATGTGTAGTGATTCAGTTCTAAACTGGACACAGAATATGAATAATGGAATATTGAGACTTTAGTGCCAGAGCACCAACCCTAATCAAACATGATATGCGAAACACTAACACTGCTGCACAAAATGCAATAAGTAAAACATAATGGCAAATATCCACCTAAACTAACCATTTGTTTTTTTTTTTTATTTTAGAAAATTGTCAAGGTCTTCCTTTTTTATTAATTTTTTGAAACAAAATGCAGTGTCCCCACACATCACACATTAAACACTCAAAAAATTTTTATAGTACATCCCATGTTGGTCTGGGACAACAACCTCAATGGGCTGGATCCAGACTTAATGAAGAGCACAAAATTGAGTGGAAAGTCACTCCTGGGCTAAACCATGTTGATTGCAGGGGAGTCATATTTCATCTGTTGCACACAGTATTAGAGTTGAGAGGTGATGTTTCCTATCCCAAGTCTAAATAACAGTGTGATAGTAAAGCTGCTCAGAATCTGTGTGCAGTAAGCAATTCATAGATATATCCCTGCATGCAAATACAATTAATTTGATTCCCCCTGAAATCAACAGTAACTTTCCTCTCTTAATTTCAAACTCCTTAAGTCTGAATCCTGCCACATGTAATGGCAATTAGATGTGGAACATCTAATGTAAGTGAAGACAAATTTACTTTTATTTGAAAGTATTTGAGGAACAGTCATGCAAATTAACTGCATACCCTCCAACTGTCACTATTTAGCAGGCACAGTACATTTTTCTTTAATGGTTTGTACCAGCTAAAAAGGGCTCTTTTATTAGATTCTGACCCAGCAGTTTCCTCCCCTCTATATACACCTTTCCAGTCCTGCAGCATCTGATCACTATGGAGCTGTGGGTACAGACTCCTACAGCTCTATTAAAGTGACAAAACACTCTCCAGTGAGTTCTTAGCTCATATGATGACGTGTAAAATCTCAATTTACATAAACCTAATCATACAAGCAGATTAAAGCCACGCCCACTTTAGACACCCATCACCCTGATTTTCCTTTAATAAAATGTTGGAGGATATGAAATGGTGGCTCTCAAATTGTAAGTTTAGTTACTGGGTCATCAAGCTACATTTTAAACAGCAAATAGCCATCATTGTGAGATGCCTGATAAGCTGATAATATTAAAGCAGTAATGTTTCTCACCCAAAACTACTTAACTGACAACGGATATTCCAAATGAGAATTCTCCTAGGCCCCCAAGACTGCAACTCATACACAGACAGAATGGCCAGGAAGAATCCACTCTGTCTCCCACCTACAAGTAAAGGTCCAAAACACTACATGTTTACAATGGACGACATTATAGATCACTCCAATCGCCAATCAGGCTGCATACATACTTTCCTTACTAAATGGCTTGATCGTTAAAATGAAACTTTTTAAAAGATGTGATCAAACAATTTTGTGTACACTGCAACGATCAAGCATGATGCACGATATTGTTCAAAACACTCCTTCATGGGTGATTTGAACAATTATTGTTAAAAAAATAAAACAAAATAAATATAAATATTATACAATATATAT
>WWET01000577.1:173125-188510 GCA_011038615.1 Limnodynastes dumerilii | reverse complement strand
ATAGCCGATCATGCTTTTAAAGTTGTAATTCAGAAACATTAAAATCTGTCAATTCTCAAGTTAAGAAATGGATTTATTTTGAAGAGACAATAAGGATAGGCTGAAAGTCTGTGTCTGTACAACAAAATGAATGTATCAGTGCTGTTCATGAAGAGGTCAATAAGAAGATAGTGTTATAGGATAACTAGGAGATGCAGGTTTAGTAAAAGTAGTAAATATAAGTTTTTTCTTAGATCACAAAACATCTCAACATATAGAAAAACCACAACAAAAACCCAAACTGCACTTAAGCCATAAACATTTAGACACTAAAGTAAACAGAAGTATAGGAAAAAAAAAAAAAAAAACATTTGAAAAAAGCAGAATAAATTGTGTAAGATCCATCCCATTACTGCACTCACTAAAACATAGAACAGCTGCTTGAATCCTTGCTGGAAATATTCCAGCAAAAAGCAGCATGTACCATGTATGGATGAAATGGTCTGTAAAACCAAGAGGATGTCCTCTCAAAATGAGAACTGCAGGCTAGCTGAACAGACTTGAAAACCATTTGGGCTCTGACACAACAATACTCAATACTTAGAAAAGAACACCACAAAAAAAGGTAAATAAACAGAGGGAAAGCATTTAGAGTAATGGTAAATTGCTTAATTACTTTTTACCCACCAAAACATTCATACATATATTAACACATATTCAAGCCTGTCCAAACAGGTTTCAAGGTTAAAAATACATCTGGCTTTCAGCATCTAAGCTTAGATCTCACTGTGATTTTAAAAAGCCTGTTTAGTGTATTTGTTAATCATTAACATTTCTGAGCAGTATAAGTATTCACAGAAGTGAGGTAGACAACTTTATACGCCATTTTCTCTCCACTATTAGTGATTATTTAGAAAAGCACCGCAAAGGGTACACAGCACTGTACAGGTAATGTACAAGTAAAGACATAACATATATTGAGTAAACAAACCCTAATTTAAGGGAATTACATACAGCCTTCCAAGGATTTTATAGCTTAATTTACGATTATTAGTACAGTGAGCGCTAATGACGGTCGGTCTCGATCAGAGAGGAAATCCTAAGAGTAAAATACACTGTGCATGCGCCAGGACTTAACTTTAGGGAGAGAGACGTGTAACGTCAGGCAGGCGAGTTTAACGCTCTCAATATCCATTGGTAATTCCAATGGGCAAAATATATGTGTTTATATAAAAGTTAAAGCCAGAACACAATTTCTGAACATTAGACTAGAATATCGGATTTGTCGGGGGGGAGTTTTTGCCGTTTCAAAGTCCCTTCTGACGTTTGCTTAATTAGAGTCTATCGGTCAGAGGAACTGACAGAGCTAGTGCATGGAATGTAACTTCTTAATAGCTAAAATTATTGGTATTATGGATCTTACCCAAACCCTCAATAAAAATAAAATGGAAAATAAATGCAACATAAATCAATAAGCCCCACATGGTGATAAAAATGAGATAATGTCCAAACTGGGCATGAAAACGAGTATAAACACCCAGCTGCTAGACAGGAACACCAGGCATAGTGGGGTTTAGCTAAACCAATCAGGGGTGTTAAGGTGGTTAGGGGGGTGGGTTTTATAGTAGGGGCATATAATATTTAAGCAGGCTGGTGTCAAACCTCTTAAGGAGGGAGGTTAAGAAAATTCCTGAAGTGGTTTTTCTAACATTTTTTTTTATTTGCAGATGAGACATAGGTTGGCGGTAGCGGTGGGGTTGTCTGCAAAATCTGGCGCTTGGCTAAGGCATGGTACAGGGAAGACACACCCCTCTGAAACGAAGCAGGAAGCTACACCTGCTGGCTGGTTCCTGGTGGCCTCTCCGGTTCTTCCCAGGGTGTGCAATATGACAGGGGTTGTGCTCGTGTTAACCATCACCTCCAGAGCGTCGAAAGCAGCGGGTTCCTATCTTCAGTTACGATTTACCTCCTCTTAGCTGACTCCAACTGGCTATCAGTACCACCTTTTCAGTCTAAAATTCATAGTCCGCAAATGTATCAATTTATAAATCTATGCCCCCTTTAAAAGCCGTGTGATTATTTCTTGCATCCATGATGTGAATGCCATATTCAGCCATTGGTAGTTTATGATTAAGCACATAATATTAACCAGATTTGATAGATTGCTTAACACACAAGAGGCTGCGTTCACCTTACCCAGCATCTTAGTGCTATACGCTATACAAAAATAGTTAAACGGAACTTCCGTATCCATCAACACCACAGACGAGCTACATGGTGAACTAGGATTTTTTTCCAACGTAAACGGATTGTCACATTGTAGCAGAAGGACCCTGGCAGCTTGTTTATTTTACCATCCTAATGAAGCAGGACCATTTCCTCGCCACACTGGCCTTTTCTTGCGTGGTTTCATACTTCTGATCTTACATTTGCACATTTTAAGAATTCTGTGGTTTAAGGAAATTTGTCAAGCAAAGACCTTTGCTCACATTCATGTAATAATCGAATGAAAAACACATTTTTTGTTTCAATGCTAAACTTGTTCTGTGTATGGGGACTGAACCAGACAGTCTCAGAGACACGAAGAAAAGTGGCATACTTTCCACTGGAAGAAAAGGATTACAATGTAACCAAATGGAATGTGCTAACCAGCAATATTTAACGTGGATGTTGGGGCCAAACCATGATAACAGAGTGTCGTTCTTGCTCGACTGAAATTCAAGCAAGTGTGATTATTTGCATTTGTTGTTAAATGATAAAAATTAGAGCGTTTACCGAATGTTCAATCTTACAAAAGCCACTTAACGGTTTAGTGAAAGTTGATTCAGCATTTCAGAGCTTTCAGGGGTAGAACATAAAGGAAGGATATGCAGGGGTTGCACTCATTGCTGAGAAACCATATTTCAGATACAGCCTACCATACAGGGAGAGGTTGCTAAATTTATTCCAAGCATCCTTCAACCATAACAGCCGCATCTATTGGATAAGGAAGTATTGTGAACATACATGGACAATAGTGTCATATATAGGAAAATATGCAGAAGCTGTTCTCACTTAGTCAAGCTAAGGACACATATGTAGCTCATAGAGAAGACTCCAGAAGTATCTTCACACAATGAACCACACGCACGCACACACACACACACACACACAATGAAAGAAACAGAATGCGTCTGTTGTGTAAAGTATATTAATGTATTGTGTGCAAAAGTACGCAAGTTGCTTACTTTCTGCAGTACACAAGAGACATAAGGAGTATCACATAGAATAGCAACTACAAGTACCTATATGACTAATCCAAATCCACAATTATGAAAAGGGGACTGAATCCAGACTTCCAATCCTGGAACCTTGATGGTTCCAGCATTCTATGCAGGTGAGGGTAGGCCACTCCTCTCAGTCATATGTACATACACCTGTGGACCCTACCAAACATAAGCACCATCCTCATTTCCTATGGAGACAGTATAAACATCTAAATAGTACGGAGGGCATTTAGCAGATCCTCTCTGTACATTATTTACTGTACGATACACACCTTCCCTCAAGATGCCTTCACCACAGAGTAGTTCAGCTACACAAGCATGTTCTGACCACATACTTAGCGGGCTACCAACCATAATGCAGCTGGGCTTCTGTCTAATGTAACACAGGGATTTCTGGAATATAAACAGACCAGGGCTCGAAATGAGAGGGTGTACGGGGGTATGTCATACCGTCACTTCTCCCACTGATTACATTGAAAAGCGGTAAATCTCCATTCACTTCTATTATTCCTGTATTTTCATACAGTCACGTCTAAATTTTCCAGTTCAACCACGGATACAAACAGTAAGTTTAAGTGTTCTTCTATTTGATCAGGAGATTATAGAGTATATGCTCCAAATGATTATCTGTTTGGATAGATAAACAGATCATTAACAATTATTTACAACAGAGAGTTCCCAACTAATGTTTCTCAATATCACTTCCAACTCCTACTTGTATCACAGACTTGGCTCCTCCTCTTCATTCTCAGCAGAGCCGTCTACAACCACTTTCACTATTGCATCTGAAGCAGTATTTGGAATAAATGCACATATATGATGTTATGCACCAAAAAGATGTCAGTGCATGTCAGCCACTGTAACCACAGGCGCAAAAAATAAATAAATAAAAAAAAAAATTCAGATTAGCCATTTAAAAAAAAAAAAAAAAAAAAATCTTGTTTAAAATATTTATACTGCAAAAAGCATCACTTTATTGTTGAGTTTATGTTATTCGATGACATCACTTGCAGCGTTTCGGACTGGAGCTTAACCAGTGACTGAACTTATAAAGCTTTCATGTAAGACGTGAGGAATTCAAGGCAAGAAAGCAGACACATCCAAGACACTGTTTCTTCCCAGACAAGGGAAGGAAAAAGATATAAGGTTTGCTTTTTAGAGAGGGTGCATCATTTAACATCCATTCCAGTGTATACTGGTGCAAAGAATATAGAATTTTTACTCCCACCTACAAGTCTGTTTCAGGCATTGGAACATTTACTACTCTTGTGAGGGGAAAGTTAATACAGACACACAAGTATTCTTTTTCACTTTTGTAAAAATACCATGTACACAAGCCTGAAGCTGGGGACACATTACACAAGGCTAAGGATACGATAATTTTGAAATATTTTCTGAACAGGCACAGTGATTTATTTATATATACACAATACCATAAGCTCTGCGATTTTATTTGCCACCTGTTTTGCTAATATTGTTTAATCACTAAAATTGTAAAGTTTAAAAGATGCCAAAGGATGTTTTGTACTTTTGCAACAATCAGGCATGGTCCAGGATATATGGTTAGTCACCGTTGGGATTAGTAATGTTTCGTGTAGGAAGCTGCACCTCACATTTGCTTGATCACTTGGAACAGACCGTGCTGAAGGCTGTGACACCACAAATTGCAAAATACATCCTAAAATTTGAGCAAGTGGTTTATATAATTGTTAAAAATAAGTCATAACTACTTGTCCAGCAGACAGAACTTTCTGGTAGAACTTTCATAAATGTAGAGTTAGAAATCATAAGGGGCTACATTTACTAAACTGGGGAAAAGGAAGAATGAGACGTAGCCCATAGCAACCAGATTCTAGCTGACAATCTTGAGTATGCAATAGAAAAGAGTGCTAGAATCGGGTTGGTGGCTATGGGTAACACCTGCACTCCACAGTTCAGTAAACCCAGCCCATGGTGTCTCACAAATGCAGTAAAATCCTAAAAAGTGTACATGCTTATTGACAAGAAAAATGAAAAGGTAAACATCAAGAACCGCATGGATACTTCCAAATTGTATGTGCATGGACCTGAAATTATCAGATGCCTACCGATAAGTAACCACAGCGCTAGAAAATCCAGACATCTGTGTGATTGCTCTGCTAACCCTATGCACAAAAGGACTTCCAGATGTCTGGATCAGCACACACTGCTTTGGCACAACTATACCTTACAACGGAATGAAGTTTCGCATACTTGTGAGCGCAACGAAGGCCCCTGTCAGAAGCGTCATTTAGTGTTCTTAAGACTGGATAGAACGCACAACTGATGAGTCCACATGCGTGGAAGTGTACGAAATCCGATCAGAACACATGGAAATGAAGAAAATTGGATGTCTACAACCCTGTGAGAAGGTTAGGTTACAGCATATGTATCATATATGTATGACCTGGGCAGATATGTACAGGATCTACATGACAGAATGGAGGAGCAAACTCACTTGCTAGTTTTTGTACCTTACCATTATATTTTGACATCAGGATATAAAAAAAAAAAATATTCACCCATTCCATAAGGAAGCCATTGTGTAATTGTGGATTTTAAAAGGTTTTCATTACTCATAAAGGGCAAGATGCAGAGCTACGTTTCCATTAAGTTTCCTAGCGTAGCGTATTTACGACGCGATCCCCTAGACACTCCCCTCGGCCGTACAAATTATAGCCGTTTTACGCTTGCCAAGCCCTACCTTAACTTTTCAAAGCATAACTGCTGTCGGCCATAATGCACGCCAATATCGTATGATGTAAATGCCTCACCCGCCTCCAAAGTGTAATTACTGGTGTCTTATGGCTGGCAAGCCCCTTCGTACGTAGTCATGATGATGATGCGTGTCTGGCCCTTATACTCTGAGTTACGTGGCATAACATCTGCCACGTTCGAATGCGAAGTACAAATGGGCGCTTTGACACTAGCGGCTAGTGTAAACTCACTCTCATACGTAGTTCTGGATCTACCCCAATTACAGGAAAAGAAAATGCCCCCATTAACTGTAGACCTTTACATTTATGATAGAGTAATGTACAGAAAAAGTGACTTTTCTCTATGGCCACATCTTCAATAATAAAATGGCAATACATAATTGTGTTGATTAAAAAATATGGATGACACAAAAGGGTGCTATATGGTGCTGTATTGTACTAGAAATTCTTATTATGTAAACAGAGTAAAAAATAAAAATAAAAAACAATAGTTGTCACTGAGCTCCCTGTAAAGTGCAATATTTAGACTTTAAAATGAACAACAGTCTAAATTAGGACAAACGTCAAACACATATACCAGAAAGCACAGGACTGGATTCACAGACACGATTTTGCTTCTTTTTACGTGCGTTCTATTAGGATCGGATTAGCTGCGCATGTGTAGTACCTTTTTTACACAAGTTACATAGGATTTAAGCAGGGAAGTCCATTAGGCACGGACTTCTAAATCGTACTTGGTGACATACTTACGGAGGGGGGGTGGTTGTCTTCCATACGTGCGAAGTTACGTGGAAGTGGGGGGGGGGCATTTAAATGGCGTTTTGAGGGCGCGGTTAGTAATGTACGCAACTTAGGCACGTAAATACACCCGTAGCATTAAGGTTGCCCTATGGAGTCGTAAGTCCCCAAAAATCCGTCCGTGTGAGGGGAGTGTCATGGGTGTTGCCTTGCAACGTACGCGCGTACATTTGCGTACTTATTACACACGTATCTGTCAAGCCGGTCCAAAAGCAATACAAAACGGCTTCATTGAAACACAAGTTTGCCATTTTCTAACTGGGATTAAAGGATAAAAGACTTCTTCCATTAACAATGTCGTCATTACAGCACAGAATGAGGAATTAAGCCAACATTTGGACTAGATTAAAATTTAAAGGGAAAAAAAAAAACCCTGAAATCTTTAACCAGTGTATACAGTCATTTTAAGCTGTATACAATTGGAATACTTCTACTGAATCTAACAGGTGTTACCACGAGGGACAGATATGGTCCACTAGTCATTTTAATAAAAAAAAAAATCCAGTTGTAGGTATAACAAGACACGGATCAAAACATTATGGAGGGAATTCAGATAAAACAAATGCGACACGACTTGTGCACGTCCACCATTAGATTATGATGTGACATAGGACCAACATATGAAATTTATACCCATATCCATGTTTTGGAACGGCCTGCTCACTGTCCAGTAACATCTTTAAGCTTCATTGTATTCCTTCCAGTTATTAAGTTTATTATATACATAATTATATATTATTTTGTGCTACAATGTTATCCTACAACAAAAAGTATAACAAAACACTTTTCAACCAAGTCCATTAAGGTGGGTACACACTACACTTTTTTTTCAAATGATAATCGTTCCAGTCAAACGATTATTTGACTGATTCACACGATATCGTTGAAGTGTTTAGGCATGCACGATCAAATGATATTGTGTAATCGCTTGTATAATCGTTTAAAGAGATTTTATAGCTTAAATTGAAAGATGAACAATGCATCAGCAGAAAATTTGTGGGAGCCCCTCGTTACAAAAATCGTTAAAGACATTGGATTGTGAGAAACAGTGTAGTGTGTACCCAACTTTACTTTCGCATGACTTCTCTACTTAAACTACTGAAGTCACAACAGTCAAAAGCTTTACACCGATAAACTGTTTTTATGTTACACTGATTTAATTTTCTACATGTGAAAAAAAAATAAAAATAAAATAAAATTAATTTGTCCAACATTACTTTGAACACAAAACACCAGCGCTGTCCACCACCACCCCCTATCCAACAGACCTAGTGGTCGTCCCTTTTAATTGTAGGTGTGGACACTTCGTTTAAAATCACAACCTTCCAAATCTTCATACAGCAATAAAATACAAAATGTAACAATTTGTAACAATTTATTCACAAAATTGGTACCTGATGTAACAACTTAAAATGTAACAATGTAAAATACAATTAACCACTGCCTTTAGAAGGTTATGATTTGATTTGGAAGGTTATGATTCCAAACTAAGTGTGCATACCTACAAATAGAAGGGACAGACCACTAGGTCTGTTGGATAGGGGATGGCGGTGGACAGCGCTGGTGTTTTTGTGTTTATTAGTATCTTTACCAGCCCCACCTAGCAGCGTCTACCAACTCTTCCCTATTTTCTATATAAGCTAATTACTTTAACAAATTTTAAATTCATAATTTAATGTATCAAAAGGAAAATGTTAATTTACTAGTTAATTTATTAGTAGTTATTTCCTAGCGCCACAGTTGGTGAGTTGATGTTTTTTTTCAACATTACTTTGAGTATGTCCAAAAACTTGCATAATTTTCAGTGCTAGAGGTAATTCTTTAACTGTTCATGGAAGCTTATACTTTCTACAAGAATGGATGTCAGGTAATCGATTTTCTAGTGCATGGAACAGTTTTATTTTTGTCCAATCACCCTAAAGCCGCCCACACACTAGAGGGACTATCGGGCCATTCACACAATTATCAGGAGATTGGACCAAATAACATTGCAGGGTATAGGATAGATTACAATAACAACCCTACAAACAAAGAGGTTTAAGTACAAGCTTAAGCAAAGACACCTGACCATGAAGACAGGGACAGCTTACGCTGATTTTGGATCGACAGAGACATAGCAGCACTCCCTAAATTTGTGTCGTCAGTCCCCTGCTAGAAAATCTTGTTTCCAAAATAGGGCCATTCGAAAGTTCCTTTTCCGAACAGTCCCCGCACCCATTCCTATTCGGAAATACAGCCGCCGATATCTCTCCAGGGTGCGGGGGGAGGGAGGGTTAGGGTCAGGCTGCAAGAGAGGGAGGCTTAGGATCAGGCTGCCAGGAAGGGAGGGTTAGAATTAGGGAAAAGAGTGGGGGACTTTTTTTCCTTATCTTTCGGAGCACCGAAAGCTCAGTGCTCCGTGGATCGATTGGTATGCCTCATCAAGGCATATGCAATCGAAATCCCAGCCAGTTTGAAACTGGCTGGGACGAAATGGCCCTATCAAAATAGGGCTGTTCTAAGCATGGACCCACGCCCCTAAATTTGGAAGCCAGCATAACACAGCAGAGTGGATTTTATTCCTGAGTGGAAACCCCGTACCCTTTTTACTACAGCAGGCTTCTGTATCAGATCCCTGCAGCTAGACATCAGTAACAGAAGCAGCTCCATACTCTTGCTGCACAAGCTAACTGGAAGTATGAATAAAGACTCAGGTTTTCAAGGGTTCAAGGGCCAATAACGGGACCTTCCACTGGCCAAAAAAAAAAATGTCCCGATTATCTTTCTGCTGTGACCGATATTCGTTCTAGTGCGGATGCATTAGCAGCCTCAAAAATTCTAAAATGGTACTTATTAGAAACTTTAATGAATGTGCAAGTATGTTAGTTTTTTTGCATACTTACCCATCTATTAATTTGGGAACCTCTGCCGCATCGCTGAAGACCCACAGGACAGGCGAGTATTGCAGGGGACTCTATGGGGAGTTTTATGGTTAGGTTGGGGAGGGAAGTGTTAGGCTGGGTATAAAATGGGCTTTTTCAAAAGATAATCTTTTCAAACACAATCAAAAGACCGTTTCACCAGATATCTCACCAGTGTGTACTGTCCAAAGATGCTCAAGAATCTTTTGAAACGGTCTGTTATCAATCGATTTGATTCTTTGGAGCTCCTAATATGCCAGATCAACCATGGAAAGATCTCTTTTGATTTTTGAAAGTGTGTCTTGTGTCTATTAGGAGATCTTTTGGACAGTACACACTGGTAAGATCTGATAAAACGGTCTTTTGATTGGGTGTACCCTGCTTTACGGTCAGGCTGCGGGGAAGAGGAGTCTTAGAACTTGGCTGCAGGGAACAGGTTTAGGGTAAAAAAGGGGAGGGTTAGGGTAAGGATTAGGACACAAGTCGGGGTGACAAATATACTTACCATTCGCCGCCACATCTTCGTCCTGGGGATAATTGATCGCTTCTCCTCGGCAAGACAGAAGCAATTGATTTGAGAGTCAGTTTACCTCGTGGGAAAAAACAGCCCTTTCAAAAAAGAGCCACTCTTGCAGACAACCCACACCCGTTCTAGTGTACGACAAGCTTAACGGTGTCAAAGTTCCATCAGGCTCCACAAGTACTAAAAGCTTTTGCTCCAATTATATATGGCTGAATTCTATACCTAGCTCCTGTATGGTAAATAGGATAGATTTGTTCAGAGACAATTAAGGGACTAAAACATCTAAACGTAAAAAGTAATGTAAAATAACTAACATGGCTATTGCTGTAAATACCATGACCAGGATGTCTAAGCACATTGCAAAACTGCTGAGGCATACAGTTATGTAAATATACACTAAAGAAATTCCACCATCCAACAACCGCTGGCTCAAACCCAACAATAGTATTTTACCATTCTAAATTTACAGTCTGGCCATTGAACAGTGAACAACTTATCTACTTATCCAAATCATCTTCAACACTTTTAGGTATGTTTTGAGTACGGAGACTGAAAAAGAACAGACTTTGCTGCAAGTCCAAATTTAAATACTTTCCATTTGGTACTCTCCACTCCTCTGCCAGGTACCCTGCCAATCTTACAGGGCACCTGACAGATGTGCTGCTCACCCTGCAAAGCATTCTAGGCACATCAATCACTGTATAAATTGCTGGCATTCAAATAAAGGCATCACTTATAACAGCATTCACTCCCAAAGATTAAATATGTTTATTTAGCTTCTTATTGCTACACTTTGCCACATGAGTGTGGCATAGGGGACAGGCACCCTAGTGCAAACCAAGCTCTACATTTCACACACACGGAAATATAAGAAAAATATATTTGTTAGAATAAATACAATCACATCAAAACAAAACAAAACAAAACGATAAAAGCTTAGAATACTCCAGTCCTGGACAAGCAAACACAGCAAATTAAAAAAGAAAACTATTCAGATGAGCAATTACAATAGCCTCGATACAGAATTTATTTAATCATAACGGCATGGATTAGAGTTGAAATAGGATTTTTTCTTCTTTGCCTTACACACTGGACTAGATCCAGACTTACAAAATGGGGTATTTTTCGATTAATAGGAGAGCATGACTGTGCACACAGCAGACTTCCAGCACTGATCAGGATTATAAGGTTCCACATCGCCACACCAAAATCACTCAAATAATGAGGCTGGACGCTTACAGCATGTATGCTAAGGGGGAGGGTGGGGAACCTTTAAAATTTTATAGTTGGTGTGCTTATGTTCGGACACCCTAACCAGATTACTGATCCATTATACCTGGAGACAGTGCAGGAATCTTAAGGTAGGGTGCTGCTCTTGTAAACCCATACGTTAGAGAAGAGTTGTCTATTCACCTTTGCAAGATTAAGGATTAAGGATACTAGGCCGGATCCAGAACTATGTCCGTCTTCCATAGACGTAGTTCAATAAACAGTAGCTACTGCGCATGCCTAGTAGCTATTGTACAGACATAGTTCTGGATCCAGTCCACTGCATTTAAGAGGCGGAGGTCTGGATCCCATCTTATAGGCAACTGCTGTGTCTACAATAAGCAAAACATACAGAACATTCTTCAGTAAACTTTTATAAAGACAATAGGCCCGATCCTCGGTTCCATACAACAGGGAAATTGCGTACAGCGCACAACGTTTTCATAAGGGTCGGCGTACATAACGTATGTTCCATACGTCGCATGTTACATGAAAGAGGCTGTCCCTTCAGTCCATAGAGGCGGAGATCGACATGTACATTAGGGGAAGGGGGGGAGCCCCGTTACGACCAGGAGCTGGATCCAGACTTAAGTGCTTGAAATGAGTTACTCCTGGGATAAACCATGTTGATTTCAGGGGGAGTCAAGTTAATTGTATTCTTTGCATGCAGGGATAGATCTTTGAATTGCTTACTGCACACAGATACTGACCAGCTTTACTATCACACTGTTATTTAGACTTGGGATAGGAAACATCACCTCATCTCTAATACTGTTTGCAACAGATGAAATATGACTTACCTGAAATCAACATGGTTTAGCCCAGGAGTAACTCATTTCAAGCATTTAAGTCTGGATCCAGCCCCAGGTGTGCGGCCATAAGGACCGCAGACCTGGTGCTAAACGTTAAGGTAGGAATCTGGACACGCAAGTGCAGGGGGCGTGCACTCCCCACTACGATATCATCCGTACTGACGCACGCACGTCTGTGAGGCATGCGTAGGTCAGGATCCAGCCCAATGTAATGCAGCTATAGTTTTACACTGCACTAGGCCATTCCCTATATAGCATAAACTATACAAATACACACCAGGGTAAGAGAATGAAAGCATCGGATTCATGAAAGAAGAAATGTTCTAACCTTAAGGTGCTGGAGTCACTTTAAGCTACCAAATTCCTAATCTACATTACAGTTGGATTGTTTGGACCCGTAAAGACGGCGTTTCCAGTGCTAAAACTGCATATTTACTCCAGAAACACATTCCACAAGACATTTAGTGGATCCAGATCCATCTCCCACATACTTTCTGTAAAGATAATCAGTCCCAAAAGCTTGTTATCCAATACTCCAATCAACATTCTAGATGTGGGAGACAAGTGTGGTGTAAAATGCAAGACTATTTGTTCAAAACAGCTTTCCGTTAACTTGCTTTATTTCCCCATAGCTAAAGACTTAGAAATTCCATGAGGACACTCGTTTTTCATTTTATCTGTCAATTTGAACATTTCTTTGGTGAGAAGCCATCTTGGAAAGACAGTTGAACGAGATAGAGAGTTCCTATTAACGCAAGATTTTAGCCAACTGCACAACAGGCCAAGTGTTTGTTTTAATTTGGTTTATGGACACTGACAAAATTTGTGCAAATGAAACATAAACAAAGAACTCCATACAAAGGCCTGGGTCCAGACTTAAGCAAGTTCTTGAGATTAGTTACTCCTGGGCTAAACCAGGGAGATATCTTTGAATTGCTTACTGCACACAGATACTGACCAGCTTTACTATCACACTGTTATTTAGACTCGTGATAGGAAACATCACCTCTCAACTCTAATACTGTTTGCAACAGATGAAATATGACTCCCCTGCAATCAACATGGTTTAGCCCATCCAGCCCATATCGTAAACAATTTGCAAAAAAACACTTCTCATAACATAGGGGTGATGCTACCCATAAAGTACAACACTACATCAGATTTTGCCCTACAGGATGTCACGTGGCCCTAGATAATTACATCTTACCTATAAAGTAAACCTGTGATATGCACACAACACAGGGAGCCAGTCTATTGAACCAATATTATACAGAACATAGGATCAGATCCTAACTACCAAATGAGGCATGTCTTGCGAGCGAGAAAACACCTGCAATTTGAAAGGGTGCAGTGTACTTCCCGGAACGAAACTAGATCTTCATGTTCCAGACTTGTGTTATGGAAGTCCTTCCAATGGCTGGGTGAGATGTATATGGTACTTACAATAATGACCCTGTGCATTGCTTTGCCTAATGCTTACAATGCTTCTACTAAGGGGGTAAATATGAAGATAGTACAGTAAGGACATGCTAAGCACCCTCTGTACTATCCAGACTTCCCAGTTATCCCCTATTCAAATGAGGAAGGTGCAGAATTTAAGATAGTGGTTAGGTATTGTATGTCCATGAGAGCGAGGGGAGTGGAATCCGAACCCCCAACATTTGGTGGCATCAGAAGTCGGTACCCACTCCATAGCTCATATATTCACAAGAATCTTCTGACATCAGTGATCCAGTGTCTTTTTTATTATACAACAGAATAAAAGTGTCCTATGCCACTGAAATCACAAACAAACGAACAACAGCTCACATAAATGGAGGTTTGTAATCTGTGAAGCCATATACTGCAATAAAGAAAGATTGTGTTCTGCTAATAAAAAATAAATAAATGTTAACCACAAACCCCAAATAATAAAGAATGAGAATTAATACACTGCTCAAAAAAATAACACTAAACAACACAATGTAACTCCAGTCAATCACACTTTTGTGTAATCAAACTGTCCACTTAGGAAGCAACACTGATTGACAATCAATGTCACATGCTGTTGTGCAAATGGAATAGAAAACAGTTGGAAATTATAGGCAATTAGCAAGACACCCCCAATAAAGGAATGGTTCTGCAGGTGGTGAGCACAGACCACTTCTCAGTTCCTATGCTTTCTGGCTGATGTTTTGGTAACTTTTGAAGCTGGATGTGCTTTCACTCTAGTGGTAGCATGAGACGGAGTCTACAACCTACAAAAGTGGCTCAGGTAGTGCAGCTCATCCAGGATGGCACATCAATGCGAGCTGTGGCAAGAAGGTTTGCTGTGTCTGTCAGCGTAGTGTCCAGAGCATGGAGGCGCTACCAGGAGACAGGCCAGTACATCAGGAGACGTGGAAGAGGCCGTAGGAGGGCAACAACCCAGCATCAGGACCGATACCTCCGCCTTTGTGCAAGGAGGAACATGAGGAGCACTGCCAGAGCCCCGCAAAATTACCTCCAGCAGGCCACAAATGTGCATGTGTCTGCTCAAACGGTCAGAAACAGACTCAATGAGGGTGGAATGATGGCCCAAAGTCCACAGGTGGGGGTTGTGCTTACAGCCCAACACCGTGCAGGACATCTGGCATTTACCAGAGAACACCAAGAATAGCAAATTCGGCACTGGCGCCCTGTGCTCTTCACAGATGAAAGCAGGTTCACACTGAGCACATGACAGACGTGACAGAGGACCGGATCCAGATTTAAGATTGTCAGGTGATTTACGCACGCAAGGTGCGTAAATCACCTGACTGAACTGGAGGTTCATGCATGCGCCCTCCAGATGTTACGCTAGGATTACCATAGTAATAAACAATCTTTCCGTCCGAGCCCATTTGCATGCAAATGGGCTGTGCTTCCCTTCCGCCCGCTAAAGCGGGCAGGGGGGAAGCATGTAAAGTGTACAGTGTGGGAGGGGGCTCCCACACTGTAGCGGATCAGCGGTCATACGGACCGCTGATCCGACCGTCGCATTTAAGGCAGGCTTATGGCAGCGTAAGCTGCCATAAAGCCCGCACAACAGAGGGGAGTGATAGGGGGGGTGCACTCCCCTCTGTCTCGCGTAATTTCAGACCCC
>WWET01000577.1:155496-172767 GCA_011038615.1 Limnodynastes dumerilii | reverse complement strand
GTGGGCATGTGGGAGGAAACCAGAGCACTCAAAGGAAACCCATGCAGACATGGGGAGAAAATACAAACTCCACACAGAATATATATATATAAATTTGGGACATCTTGTCTTGCTCCATCCACCAACATCACGTTGCACCACAGACTGTCCAGGAGTTGGCGGATGCTTTAGTCCAGGTCTGGGAGGAGATCCCTCAGGAGACCATCCGCCACCTCATCAGGAGCATGCCCAGGCGTTGTAGGGAGGTCATACAGGCACGTGGAGGCCACACACACTACTGAGCCTCATTTTGACTTGTTTTAAGGACATTACATCAAAGTTGGATCAGCCTGTAGTGTGTTTTTCCACTTTAATTTTGAGTGTGACTCCAAATCCAGACCTCCATGGGTTAATAAATTTGATTTCCATTGATAATTTTTGTGTGATTTTGTTGTCAGCACATTCAACTATGTAAAGAACAAAGTATTTAATACAAATATTTCATTCATTCAGATCTAGGATGTGTTATTTTAGTGTTCACTTTATTTTTTTGAGCAGTGTATATACTTTCTATGTGCTTTCAGGTCATGGCACAAAGTACTTATCGCCATAAAAAGTACTTTGCTGTTATATCATTGCCAAGCTTAGACTCAGAGGGCGAGTAGGAATTGCATTTCCACATACCCCTTTCCCAGATTACAGCTATACTTATGCCTCTTCTAACCTCTTATTGGTCTGGCAAATCACAGACCCCCTATTCACCCAAGGCTAAGTTTTAGCAACCAAACCGTTTAATAATGTAAAAAGGGTTTGGAAATGGCTATTAAACTAAAATAAAAAAATTAAAAAGAAAGCCCTGAGAACCTCTGCAGTCATATGCAATTTTACGCACTACCCAAATTTACCAGGCCAACACACAAAAATACAGCCACATAAAGAACACCAGTAATGCACCATCATAAGAGCATTAGCTACATTTATTTGAGGACCCCACTATCAGCAGCACAGCCAGTGCTGAAATGACCTGTACACGGATTACTTCCTATTAGATAATCTCCAGGCCAAGCATCTCAGGACTTCAGAGGTGAGAGAGTTAGCTGTGTAATGAGATCCATCACAGTGTGAAACATGGCGATTGACAGCGGAACTGTGCAAGTTGGTATGTATGGAATGGGGTAATTTAATTGCAGAACTCCACCTACTATAACACTTCTAAAAAGTTATTTTAAAGTGGATTTAAAATCAGTGCAGTTCCAACAAGACTTAGGACCAAAATTCACAATTCAAAACGTACACACACACACACACGTAAGTGGGCTGAATGGAGGGGGAGAGCGAGCGCTCTCCAGATGTTACGCGTGTTTTCCAAATGCAAGTCCTATCATACGGAACTTAAGGAATGGGCTAGTCTTCCCCTTCACCCTCCAAGGTGGGCATTTAAGTTTTACTATAGGGGAGCGATCCGTTCGTGTGACTTAAGGCTTATGGCAGAATCAATCACACATCTCCGAACGAGAGAGACATTCAGTAAAATCCTCCTCTCTTAGGGCCCGATTCAGACTTAAGGAGCTTGAAATTCAGAGAGAAAAGTTATAACTGGGCAAAACCATGTTGATTGCAGGGGAGTTACTATCACACTGTTATTTAGTAAAGCTGGTCATTATCCATGTGCAGTAAGCAATTCAAAGATATATCCCTGCATGCAAAGAATACAATTACCTTGACTGCACCTGAAATCAACATGGTTTTGCCCAAGTATAACTTTCCTCTCTTAGGACCAGATTCAAAGACTGAAAATAAAAGAGGAAAGTTACTCCTGGGCATAACCATGTTGATTTCATGAGTTCCCTGAGCAGTTATGCATATTCATGACTAGCTCAGTGAGTAATACCCTTTCATTCTACACAAAGGGCTGGATCCAGACTTAAGAGCTTGAAATTGAGAAGAAAGTTACTCATGGGCTAAACCATGTTGATTGCAGGAGAGTCAAATGTCATCTGTTGCATAAGTATTAGACTTGAGAGGTGATGTTTCCCAGCCCAAGTCTAATTAGCAGTGTAAAAGTAAAGCTGGTCAGTACCTGTGTGCAGTAAGCAAATACAAAGATATATCCCTGCATGCAAAGAATACAATTAACTTGACTCCCCCTGAAATCAACACGGTTTTTCCCAGGAGTAAATTTCCTCACTTATTTTCAGTCTCTGAATCAGGTCCTTAATTTCATGCTCCTTCTCAAGTCTGAATCAGGTCCAATATGCCTAACAAAAATTACCATCTAGCGTCACTTAAATGTTTAAGACATTTTCAACCTATAGACTATAAGCAACACAGTGTACCACAGTAGTTCAAGGAGCTATTTAAAAATAATAAAATAAAAAAATCTAATATTTCATTGTAGGTGGACAAATTTAGTCTCTGACCTCTAGCAAATGGGCGAAACAAAGGACAGGTCTCCATATAGGTTCTACTTGAACATTACAAAGGTTATGTTCATGTATCTATATGGGAAACATACCCTAACCTCACACACAAAATGTGAATATAGTATAATAAGCAAACAGTTTGACTGTAGAGAAGGGTTGTCCACTACGGGTAAATAAATCTTACATTCTGCCAACTTGTTTGGCACTGTAACCACCCTTCAAGGGATCAAGACATAAGACCTAAAACAATCTCATTGAATGCCTCATATAGCTACATTTTCAGGACATTCTTGTTCAAGTATTGAGTGTTGCCATGCTATTAAATCACTGCATCGGTAAACAAGGTTCCTAAATTCAAAATGTAGCCAGGAAGTGCCTAAAGTGGAAATCTTATAATTGGAAAGTGCTAGAAAGAAACAAAAATATAAGATAATCAATCCACATAAACTAAACCAATTCCCAGAATGACCAATGAGCAACAAAGCTCAGACTGCAATGTGGGGTATTCAGCAACGAATGCAAACCTATTAACGATTAACTCACCCCCAGCAGACTGCTCATTTCAGGCAAATTCCACAGCTTGTAATCACTTAGTAATGAAAAGCATATCTGGGGAATATCAAGACTAGTTAAGAGACTTGTATTTAGTTTATTAGAGTGTTGTTCTATGTAGTATATGCTATCCAGATGATAAAATGAGGGTATGTCCTATGAAGCATTTTTATACTGTCATACTACACAGTTACAGGAAAATTAAGATTTAACGGAATCTTTAAATGGGAACTTGTCAAAAGAGAAACTCTTTAGCAAGGGTGTTTTGATTAGTTTACATTGCATGTATACAGCGATAAATATGAATATATGTTGATTAGCCAAACAACGCAAACTGACTAAATCAATTAATTGTTGTTGGTTTCCCCTCCCCCCCCAATAAATTTTAACACAGTTGAGGGTACATAGTAAATATTTATTTATTGTTATAAGGGTATAAAACTTATAAAATTCCAAGCAATTGCCTATAACTTAGGAAAAGTGGGCTGACTTCACACTTAAGAAGAATGCTTCTTAAGTGCGTAGTACTCCATACTTAGTACTATGCACTTAAGAAAGCTTTTTTCTTAAGTGTGAATTTGGCCTAGTGCGTTGAGAACAAGACAGGATGCCGGCCAATAATTCCTACAACGCGTCAAGTACAGTGATTATTTATACCTGTGCAGATCCACAAATGCTGCTCACAAAAGGGGCTTTGCCAACACCACTCAGAATACACTGTGCCCCAAGTCTCTGCAAAGAGTAATTATACAATACCCTTCAACCTGGAGGTTTCAATGTTAATTAGGAGTCAGCATCATGCATGAGAAACCTCAAGAGAAGGGGGAAAGAATATAAAGCACATGAAACATCAGCAACTCAATATCCAGTTCAAACGTGAAGGTGATGACATTCATTTATTATCATTGCGAAATCTGTGAAGTCCTAAATAGCATGAAGAAAGGGCAAGTGCGGTAGAGAACTACAGTAAGCAACAACCTGACAGTAACCAGGACTGCGTAAAATGCCATCAGGATTCAGTCACAATCAGGAAGAACAAGACTTCAGTACCTCAATATTCACAGCTATATCTTACACTACAACCCACTTATTCCACCAAAACATTCCTCATATGTCTGGGCTGGTGGCATCTTCTACTCTCAGGATGGGGCAAGACTGATATCACACCCAAGACCACAAGCCCAGCCCATTACCAACACATGGACAGGTGCAGCCTCTGCATTCCCCACTCTCTCTCACCACCTGCATATTCGCAATATTCAGACAAATGATGTTGCTGCACATTACAAGCTAAAGGCCTAAAATATTGAAATGATATAACAAGAGCCTTTTATTTTACTGCCTCTTTGTAGCAAATCATGGTTTAACCCTCCTTTATATACATAGCTGAAGGTGTATTAAGCTGGATTTCATGAAGTTTACCAAAAAAATGTTTTAAAATGTAGTAATTTGAGTTACTGTAACATCACTAGCACTAAATAAATATGAGAAACCACAAATCTAAATAGAACATTTCTGCAAAGAATCCTACCATACTTCCAGTCACTCAGGAATGGGAGCTCATCTTACACAGCAGAATGTAAAGAGTGTGAGTGTGAGTGTGAGTGTGTGTGTGTGTGTGTGTGTGTGTGTGTGTGTGTGTGTGTGTGTGTGTGTGTGTGTGTGTGTGTGTGTACACATGAGAGGACCAAGATGGACACCGGGCACATAGGGAAAGCTACATTTTATATTTTACCATCTATAAAAAGTCACTTCACATTTGTGTTTCCAGGACAACCCCCAATGCACTAAGAAGAGTCATGGAGATGCTTGGCCACCTATCAAATTAAGGACAACTGTTTCCCACTTTTGGATTCCTTCAGGTCAAACAGACAGCCCAGACAATGGCATACCCAGAATACTGCACACTAAGCAACCTAGCTCTTTCATTATCACAGAGTGGCCAGAGAACAAAACCCATAGCCATTAGTATACAGAATGACAGACAAAAGGAATTGTGGTCACAGAGCAAATGACACCACCAAGGTCTCCAGGCCACAAAATGTATGCATCGCACACTATTTATTGATAATGGCAAAGCTAACAAAAACAGCAGCGTCGCATAAAACATTAAAAACATCTGTGCCACGACAAAAGGCCAAAAACAGCTTGGCGTGTGTAACAGGACAACAGCGCAATGTTTAGTCATAGGTTACATTTTATGAAATTTCTCATTTAAACATGCACTAATAAAAATCCACAAAACATAGGGTTAAGCTTGTTCTCACAGAACTGGAAGCATCCTCGGAGAAGGAGACCGAATATGAGGACGCAATATTTATTTATTACCATGTTTTTATATAGCGCCAGAGTACGTAGCGCTTTAAAATTTTAAACATTCAGTATAAACGAGACTGGGGAGGAACAAAGGGTCTGGGTGGGTAAGAAGGCCCTGCCCACAGACATACATTCTATAGGCAATACTTATTCAATTCCCCAGAATGTAACAGTTTCTCCCATGCCCCAGAATGCAACAGTTTCTCCCATGCCCGTTTTGGATCCATTATGAAAATGTTTAGTTTGCAATCTAACTCCAAAAAATAAATAAATAAAGCTAATATATATAACTTACAAAGAATAACTCAGAATCTGCCTGTGCCACAGCTGATTTATGACCCTAACACACAGATTTCATGTTCTACAATCATTCATACTGAATGAAAACAAAAATAAATATGTATTTGGATAAATAAAAGAGTTGTACTTATAAACAGGGTACACATCACAGAGAATTAGATCCAGACTCCATTGTTAGGCAATTGCATCAAAGTCAGATTCATGGGGATCCGCAACTGCAGAGCCGTGAGATGCACCTGCTAACCGCTCTACTCCCATCATCCTAATTGTGCCAACCCAATTCTGAAGAGTAGGGACCGGATCGACAGATCATAAAGATAGCCCTTATGAATGCAACATGCGACCCTCCAGACGTTACATTAGTTTAACTAGCGCAAGTTCCATCATACAGAACTTTGTTCTGTGCTTCCCCTCCGCACGCCAAGGTGGACGGACTGCCAATCCGCATGCATAACTGAAGGCTGACTTATGGCAGTGTAAGTCACACATTTTACCTACGAGATAGGGGAGTAACGGGGAGCTTACTCCTGTCACTCAAGCAGAATTAAACGTTTTCCCATACGTCTAGGTCCTAGATGTGGAGTGTTGGCACATTTATACTGTGCACTGTAAGACCAAGTCACGACCACTTGTGATCACAGCCTGTTCCCTCTGTCGGAAGAGTCACTTTATGTAGGGTGGGTACAGTGGAACGCGTTTCGCTATGGTATAATACACATGCAAAACAAATAAACACAGACAAAATCTAATGCAAAAAACACAGACAAGGGGAGAGAGGTCCACTCCAGCGTCTATCACTAGAATGTCCCATTGCCCGATTAACATACATACAATATTTTACACGCAGTAGGTCTTATATTATTAACATACTGTCCATTACAAGGATATTAAAAAAAAAAAAAAAAAGGATTAAGGGCCAGATTCACAACCCAGTGCCTGATCCACATACATCCTTAATTTCCCGATACTAGCTGCAACACAGTCTCCAAAAACAATAATGTGTCAAATGAAATAATGGACCTAAGCAAAAAGCACTAGGGTAACTCTTATAGGTGCTGGTAATGTAACGGGTAAAATATATGCAAAACAATAAAATGGTCTCTCAAAGTCCCAAACAAATAGTAGTAGGTAGTATCGGGAAATTAGGGACGTATAGAACAATTACAGAGTTGTGAATCCAGCCCTAAATCTCAAGTTATTGTTCAAGAACATAATACTGGAGTAGCTATAGTTATACACCTCCAGCTACCAGCCTTGGGTACATTGAGTGATCATAACACATCGAACCAGATCCAGAATAATATTACCACTGTGCTCATAGCTCCGACCACAGCAGGGATGTGAAGTCAAGCTTCCGTGTGGGCGAGGGGAGGCCATTCATACAGACTCGCTTTTACTTTAAAACTTCTGAGGCATCCTCAAGTAAAATGGGGGATGGCCTAAAAGGCTGGAGTATGGAGGGTGCTTAACACGCCTTCACTGTGGCATCAGGTCCACCACTAAGAGCTTTGGGCCTGGGCCGCGACGGCCCACCCCGTTACATTATCTGAAGTTATGAAGTTCTTTCCTGCGTATTGGCCGGCTGTTCTGCAGTCTGCTGCAGCTCCCCACCAGCGAGTATTGGTGGTAGGACACCTCCGATGCCTGCTGCTGGAGAGATAAGCGGCCGTATTCACACCTAAGAAGCTTCTTAGGTATGGAGTTTTTCTCGATATGACCTACTACGCATGTGCAGGATGTCATTTATGCAATCTACGTACCAAGATATGATACTAGATATGTAGAATGTCTCTGCATGGTCTTTAAAGAATTAGTTTAGTTAGAAAAAGGCAGCCTCGGGGAGTGATCAGGTAGAAGTGGGAGGGGGAGGGATTCAGATTAGCCGGGGAGAGGCAATGTCTGCGCGGGGTTTCCATCTTAAGAAAGAAACTATGTGCGGTTAGATAAGATGGCCCTATAGCACTCGTAAGTGCCATAAGGTACCTAAAAATGAGGGGCGGGTTAGGGGCAGGACGGGTGAGTTAGGTGCGAATCTGTCTGCACCTAACTCACTAGTAGGTGTGAATATGGCCCAGGGTGATTATCAACAGGCACCTTTTCTTCTCTAAGCCTGGGACAAACGTCCGAGCAGTCCCATCTAATAGCAGCTCTGATTAGCATATTTCCCCCTCCCACACAACAGAATCCCCTCCTACATCCCGCCCCCCAATCAGCAGCACACATAGGGCTGGATCCAGACTTAAGTAAGTGCTTGAAATGAGTTACGCCTGGGCTAAACCATGTTGATTTCAGGGGGAGCCAAGTTAATTGTATTCTTTGCATGCAGGGATATATCTTTGAATTGCTTACTGCACACAGATACTGACCAGCTTTACTATCACACTGTTATTTAGACTTGGGCTGGGAAACATCACCTCTCAACTCTAATACTGTTTGCAACAGATGAAATATGACTCCCCCTGCAATCAACATGGTTTAGCCCAGGAGTAACTCATTTCAAGCACTTATTTAAGTCTGGATCCAGCCCATAACTCTGGATACAGGATGGTATGTACAAAGCGTGAAGTGCCTTTTATAAGCATCTGTATGTTTTAATTGAGAAGTACAAGAAGCATCAATGCTTGTGCTACATATATAAAAAAAACAAAAAAAAACAAAAAAAGGGCCAATTTTGAAAGCAATTGTATCAGTACAGACTTTATTTTAAATATGAAGCTGTGAATTTAAGCTTAAGAGCCTAAAACGATTCAGTGAAGTGCAAGAACATTACTATCCAATGATGTGGAAATCAGCAGCCACAACATCCGCAGAACTCTCTGCTTAAAATAAGATGCAACTTGGAACAGAGTTGAGAAGGTCGCAATACAGGAAGTTCTTCAGTTTGGAGTAAGGAGATTTTCCTTCCAGACCCTGGCGGCGCAAAGGAAGATTATTCATCCCTTTTCCAGCCTCCAAACGCACACCACAAGCAGTCTAAGTGATTCACTCTGCATCTCTCAAACCCCAGTCTGCCAGACACGCTGAACACTTCTCAACGTGTTTGTGACGTCCTCTCATGTCGTACACATTAACGATAGAAGTGACATTTTAGCAAGGCTTCTGTAATAAAACGGACTTTCACACTGCTCTGGACAGAGCACAGCTTTGAGACAGGCTGCATTCTTTCCTAAGGGAGCTCAATGTGAGCAGATGTTCTGTATTTGCAAACGATATTATTGTGACCAGGAATCTTTGCAGCAACAATTACCATAGTTTATAGATTCAGTATTGTAGTATTATTAGGAATGTTCATAATAGTTTACATACAGAGGGGGTATGGAATCCTGTCTGGCAATGCGCAATGCTGACAGGGTTAACCTCAACTTCAGTTTTACACACTCCACAGCTGCCATAATAGACAGGAAGTAGCCTAAAACTTATTTTATGCCATTATGCTAATACAGATATAGATATATAGATAGATAGATATAGATCACGACAAAATGTTTTTAGTAAACTGGAAGTGAATCAGAACTAATGCTGTAGAAAGGATAGATAGACAGACAGATCTTTTCTATGAAAGGATACTGATACTCACATGGGGTTATAAATCAATATAATTGCCCCACTATAGTACAAGTCATTCATATGCCCCCAGTTCATTATATACCCCACTGTATTGCCCTCTTTTCAAGACTGATTGTATTGCCATAAACAAGGAAGTCGTCTGGCTGGACTGCTAGAAGGGTGGTGGTATATTACAAAATAAATGAGCCAAGTTGCAAAGTAAAAAGTGTTCAGTATGGAGAGAAAGTGCGAGTGAGTGAGTGAACACAAAACAATGGTTATCGGCCAGTAAACATTGATGATCTATTTTCAATCATGCAAGAAACACCAGGGGCTAGATTTACTAAGCCGCAGGTTTGGAAAAGTGGAGATGTTACCCAAAGCAACCAATCAGATTCTAGCTGACATTCTCATGTAACAGGAAAGTGAGATCTAAAATCTGATTGGTTGCTATGGGCAACATCTCCACTTTTCCAAACACACAGCTTAGTAAACCTGGCCCCTAGTGTACTCATCGTGACACCAAAGGGACACTTTCTAGGGTCACTGAAAGCTGTATCGAGAGTAAAAACAAATAAAGATAAAAGTCTGGAAACAAGGATTGCACAGACCAATGTGGATTTATAGCTTCTTGTCACAATGATAATGTTATTTATATGAATACAAAATATTAACCCATCTATACAATCTCTGCAGTATCCAGCAACAGAAATTTGTTGAAATGTATTTATTGTGTTTGAATTCAAGATACTTCTATAGAACTGCACAAATAAACGCATCAAAACTGCTATTGGCCTCTAAAGCATTTATATTTTCTGCGTATTGTGTTTCTTTTAAACTTTTCTAAATAGATACTGGACAATGTTCTGTTATTAAGCACTATATGCAACACTTAGGAATCTAATTCAGCTTACAGGTCTGACATGAGCTACAGATCATAACATTTGAAGTAGTACTGTGGAATTAATAACAATCCTCACAATACTGAAATACTGCTAAACTTGCATAACGCTAGGTTAAAGGTTTCTAATGACTGGAATACTTGAGATCCTAGGGGAAAACTGACCTAACTTCCTTATAGAATAAACAAATCACAGTCTTGATGCCTTTAAATTGCTGGTCTGAAAAAGCCACAAGCAGATTCTGCACTTTAACTGCAGGTTTTCCATTCCACAACTTGGACTTTCAGCAGAACTTAAGTATCAACTGCAGATTATAAACACTGGTATATAAGGATATTTAGCATCAAGGCTGTATTTAGAGCTCACTTTGTAATACATTAAGATGCTTAAGTAACCATCATTGAAAATAGTTGAAACATAACATTTGTTGATACTTTGAACCTTCACCCTCCCGGTGGCTGCCCCATGCATGTAGCAGTTGTGCGTGTCCTAGACTTGCTCCAAAATCTGAAACCTATGC
Source organism: Limnodynastes dumerilii (assembly GCA_011038615.1). Classification (NCBI taxonomy): domain Eukaryota; kingdom Metazoa; phylum Chordata; class Amphibia; order Anura; family Limnodynastidae; genus Limnodynastes; species Limnodynastes dumerilii. Next base: position 162,229 of record WWET01000577.1, on the reverse strand, counting down.
ACCACAGGCTTACGTCAGATGATATGCCAATTAGGGTTATCGCACAGTACAATATATTCCACAACAAGCTAAACTTTCTACACCTATTCCCATAACATAAGCCTGTGAGTAACTGATGATGACTAAATAAAGAACTAAAAACACATGGAGTTTATTATACATAAAGTCAGCTAACTGGGGTGGGGAAATCAGATATTTGATTTGGGCCTGAGGTTATATCATACTGCAATAGAGATCTGGGCTCAACTACATAATAAGATTTTGTGTCTGAGGGAGAGGGGTAGTAAGTGGGTTAATTTTGCAGCCAAACAATTATATTTTAAGAAATAAATCCTTTTAAAGTTACTTTAAGTTAAGTTTTCATGTAATAAGGATACAGCTAAGATAATCTAAAAGAACACATTGGGGAGTGAATAACACTAATTAAATACTTAAGTAATGGAATTGAATGGTACAACAGGAGCCAACTCGGTGTCCATGCGAATTGTTTTATGGTAGATAGGTAAGCATACTATACAGGGTGTCCACTGCTGTGTCTAAAAACCATCCCATACAATAGTATTATGTCTGTAGTGCTGGGTCTACAAACCATCCCATCCTATATAATTAGCCTTGTGTCTAGAAAGCATCCTATATAGTATAGTAAATGTGCTGTGTCTAGAAACTATCCCATCCTATATAGTATATGAGCTGTGTCTAGAAACTATCCCATAGTATACAGTATAGTATATAAGCTGTCTAGAAAGCATCCCATAGTATGAGTTGTGTCTAGAAAACTTCCCAAAGTATATAAACTGTGTTTAGAAATGTTTCCATAGAAGTGATCCCATGGTATAAATAGTATAGTATATAGTGTGCATATATAGTATAGTATATGAGCTGTGTGTAGAAGTGATCCCATGCCATAGTATGTGAGCGGAGATGACTCACAGATGGATGAGGGAGAAGATGGATGCAGGCTGCATTGTTTGGTAAAGTTTCTGTTACCTTGTAACATAGTTTCCAGCTTCTTTCTATCCACTCGGAATCTCTCCTCTCCCCAATCGGGGTCGTGGGGGGCGGCTGGGCCGGGGGAATCGTCTTCCGAGCCGGGTAGCGGGGAATCTGTGCTGCGCTCGCTGTTGGAGCCCGGGTCCGACTGGTTCATGTATCCGCTCATGGAGTCGCACTGGGTTGCCATAATACCGCAGCTTTAAATGCGCCAAAGTCAGCGCTCCCAACTTCCAATCATATACACGCAGCGGCAGCAGCAGCGCCCGAGATCCGCTAGCAGGGACTGGAGGACTGACAGACTCACACTCAGGACTGCACTCGCTCTGAGTGAGCTCCCTCTCTGGCTGCCTGACACACACACAGCCTGCCCGGGTATACAGCTCCTTCCACTGACGTCACCCACATACTTCAGCACCGGCTTTCCATGCAGACCTGCAGATCACACAGTCCTGCTGGAAGTGCTTCTTTCTGTCTTGTATCATTTAGTTGTAGTCAGGATTACTCTGACCTTAGACTGTTAATACTTTCTATTATGGAGTGGGCTATAAGAGCCATCCATCCCTTGCTCACCACTGAGGTAAAAAGCAGAAAGTCCAGGACTGGCTTTTACTTTCTAATGACAAACATACTTTTCATTTGTTTTAGTGCTTTGAGTATCTCTGAAATGTTAATTACTATGGAAATATGCGTGCTGGTAGGAATTAAAAAGTGCAGAGAGTTTCACATGTTTACTTCAGGTGACAGTGATAATGCAGCACATTTATAAAAGGGAGGTGTACAGGAAACCAGAAATGGATTAACATGGGGGTCTCAGCTAACACAGGCACTAAGGGGCCCATGCTGTCTGTTTGTTTATAACATCGTTTGCAAATGAATGTCAGGGAGATTGTGAAAGCATCCTTTAGGCACTGTGCCACAGTAGTATGTCCTGTGCCACCAAAGTGGAGGGTGGAGCTCCACCCAGGCCCATAACTAGGGGTGTGCAATAAGGACGGTCACCCATGGCGCTAAGCCAAAGTGGGATGCTATTAAGTTCATTTTTGAACTTGTTAATTCAAGGTACGGGGCACCATTTCTCCTTTTTGCCCCTAGCGCTAAAATAGAAAGCTTTGCAAATAGAAAAAATGTTTATATCACTATAATAATAATTATATATTTTATGTGTCTAAGCTTTTAGGCTGACTTCTTTACAGAAAAGCTAAAAGTATTGACACAGCTGCTGATTAACAAGAGACCAAAGTGTATTTTATAATTGCATATTTTTCTCCATTATTGAAATCACGTAACTGCCAATCTATGATTATGTCTTGGCCTCAATGAAATGGTCTTCTGGCAGAAAAATAGAACACATTTTCCGAATAATGTGACCAAAACAGAGGGGGTTGTACAAATAACCCAATTGAATTAGCATCAGGGAGATTTAATATCTCTTCAGGGAGTCAGGGTGATCACCCACTACTCATCAAGTTGCCCTGACATTCTGAAAGAGCCTGGCAAGTATGTTATGACATAAAATATGAACATTTGTATTGCACAAATGATGGCATATGCAGAACAGCAAATGAACTGCACTTGCGCATACACAAAGCAGCAGCTGTTTAGTTGTTTTAAACAAAATATGAAACTATCTGCACTTAAATGAATTTCTATTCTGTAAACTGTGGTAACAGATGTTATTTTTTGCAACATAATAACATACACTGTTACTATCTGCAACGCGAGCATTAGCATTGCCTCATAAGCCATGTATTAAAAAGTTTAAAAGAAAAGTTAGTATCTGTGAACATTAAGCAAAAGCAAAGTATTCTCCCTGCATTTACTAAAAAAAATGGCCCGATCCAGAACTCCGGCCGACGGGACTTGCGCCAGTCATTTGCATAAGACCCCAGTCAGTGAGTATCTGTGCATGTGCGCGGCAGATGTTCCCTGTTCGTAAGTACTATGTATGTAACGTATGTACGTTAGTTCTTACGATGAAGGGGCAGACCTTTCACTTACGATGGCTCTATAGGTGAGGATAGCCATTTAAATGACTAGGTCTGCGGCCATATGGCCGTAAGATTTAAGGTAGAAATGTAACTACGGCTGCGCACGCAACTAAAGCATTGATTTGACTCCCCCTTGCAATTAAACATTGTTTTGCTTAGATGTAAATTTTTCCCTGTTTTTGTTCAATAACTCTGGATCCTGTCCAATGTGACACTGTATTAATAGAGTTGCACCAGGCAGTGACAAAAGCTCCAACTGCAGAGACCACCCTAACATGTCCGGGTAGTTATGAGTATCCTGTATCACAGAATTTGCTGAAAATGAATCCCTGTTTTTCCTTGGAGGAACTCAGTAATGATTAATTACATTTTTACATTTGAATACATCCTGTTTCTTGTAATGGAGATTCATATGTTGATGACTTGCATTAAATGAAGTCTTGTACCATTAATGAAAGTGTTTATTAAGTGTAGAGAAGAGTTGTAAATCCTTTGAAGATCTGAGAGAGCAAATTGGGATATAGCTTGAGATGAGGATGAGGATCAGGGCCGCCGAGGGGGCTTGTACTAGTTACCTGGGCCTGCACTGGTGCTCATTTTTTTAAATTAATTTTATTCTTTTTAATATTATAATTTTTTTTTATTAGAAATGTTGGCAGCGTTTTTGGAAGCAGTAGCATCAGGCGCTCTATATTATGCAGGGAGGCATGGTGTGCAATAGCAGGGCTGTCACTGACTGACTTTTAGGATCCCCCTATGAACAACAATACTTTGCTGTTTATAGGTGGATCAGAGATGCCAATTAGTACCACAGACACAGAGCGATGCATGCCACAGGCAGCGCCACGTCAAATTATTCCCATCAGCGCTGTGTGTCTCCCAGTCATGCAGAGAGAAGGGAGAAAGAAGAGATGGTATGTTAAGGTTTGTTAAGAGTAAAGTGTTTAAGGTAAAACAAGAGGACTGAATAAAAAAGGGCACAGGGCAGTGAGATAGAAAGGGGGGTGGGGGAGATTAAAGGGAATGCAGATAGGCGGTGCTGGGATAGAGATAGAGATACAGGGGGAACGAGAAAAGTGGAGGGAGACTGGAAAAGATTATTATTAATAAGATCTATTATGTGTTTACATCAGAAGTATATATGATAGTCACTGTCAGCTGGTCTCTGCAGCTTCAAAGGGGTGAACAACCCTCTTTGATGGTGTGTTGCCACGGGGGGGGGGGGGGGGGGGGGGGGCGATAATTAGCTGTACCGGGATCCAAGAATCCTCTTGGTGGACCAGGTGAGGATATAAATGTGGTTTCACTCTCATTGATTACTTTGTAGGTTAGCCAAAAGACTTTGTATGTGAATGCTAGGAAAGATTATAAAGCTGAGTACAAACTTGTCCAATACAATTCAAATCAGCTCCAAACCAATCCTACAGCAGACGTAGGTTGCAGATACAACGCCCAATCCATGTTACACACTTGTCTAATTGAACAGCAGATCTCTGACCTGCTGATACGATCTGCTCAAACCATCACCTCATCTTACACACACTTCCAATATTTGCAAAATCTTCTTTATTGTCTGAGCTATGTAATGTTAGAATCAGGAAAAGAGTTGGACAGAGCAGCCATGGGAGCATACGCCATACCCTCCAACATGACCCATTCCATTAGGTACAAAATACTCTGCTCCTCAGTTCCCAACTGTCAGTTTCTATGGTCACCACCTTTATTGAAGAGGCAAATAGTTTTTTAAATATCCGTTATGTCATTTAAACCAGGTGAGTTTCAGTTGGAAGCTCAGGAGCGGAATAAATTGTACATAATAGAATGGGTCATGTTGGAGGGTCTGAATTACGCACTTGTATTTTGGGGCCGTATTCAGAGATACGTTTTTTTAATGTACGCAATTGTACACATGGCCGGAGCAAGGAAACACTTACTAACAACCCCAACACTCCCCTCTCCCGGATGTGCTGTCGGAGACTTACAAGTCCCTAGACCACTCGTTCTTTATATGTGTACTTACGTGCGTATATGTGCTCTGTCTGTGCGATTCTTCATAACCGCGCCTCCATGTGTTCATTTAAATGCCTCCCCCCACCCACTTTTATGTAAATTTTCACGTACGTCGGATTTCCGAGTGTATGTCCCCTAGTGCGATTTACATGTACGTCCGTTAGGCACTTACGTGTGTATAGTCAACGTAACTAGCGTAACTAAAGTTACTACTCATGCGCAGTTGATCCAATCCTTAAAATACGCACGGAACTACCCTCGAAAAGGGATCTATGAATACGGCCCTTGGTTAGGTAATCTCCTGATTTTTTAGTAGGTTTAAAAATAATTTGACTTGAACAGGTGATCAGGATTGGATGTAATGAGCAGTCATGGGAGGGTACACACTTCTTCCATGTCTGACCAAATGGAGAGAATTGGATATGTGTGTACCCAGCTTAATTAAGTACATGGTAATCATTACATCGCTTATCATTATTTTTAGATATAAGGGTTGGCTATCACTTTTTTGGGGGAGCAGCTAAAGTTCTCAGCCTGCTACATTTATGTGTGTAGAAATATTTGTCATGAAAGTGTGACATTTAAGCTGTGCTCTGGTGAAAATATGAAAGAAATCTATAATAAATAATTGTAATTCAGCTTGTGAGCTGCAGGGATCGGATCCTGGATAAGAAGATGCGGAGGGATGTGCATTTGTTGGGCCTCACTATTAATGTTTCTGTAACTTCGCAACTCCCACACACGTGGATAAACCTCCAACTATGGTTCTTCTTTTTGGGGAGTTTTGTGAGTTGTGAGAAATGGCAGGTGTATGGATTAAAACACTCCCAGAAAACCCCCTTGTTCAGGCTAGCCTACCCTTCCACTACCTAACCTCATCCTCCTCCTCCCACTGCGCTCAAACCTCCCCCTCTATTGATTCAGCTACAGTGAAGATAGGTATGAAGCTGCTACAAAACACGCTGAACCCCACACTAAGTAAGTAACAGCCGTGACACTTAGATCTACATTTATGTGAACATTTCATAGTATTCACGGTATCTGTAAACAAAGATGAAGTGACTCCTTATACGCAGCAGCTGCAACATTTGCATTGCATATCCTGGCAGAAAGGTTGCTAGGTTCCTTGTACTTATAAATGTCATTTTCTGTGTGTGTGTGTGTGTGTGCGTGTGTGTGTGTGTGTGCATACATTTTGTTTAAATGCATTTGAGAAAGAAACAATACATAAAGGGTTGAAGATAGTTTGTGAATGCATATTTTCCATATAGATTAGAAAAATAGAGGAGCTAAAGAAACTATAACAGTAATGATATAAGGATGGGGGAGGGGTAGTCATGGTGTTTTTAGGAGAAAGGGGAATAAGGGTACAGTGGTTGGATCTGAAAAGTAGCCCCAGAGTGCATACATCTATTAGGAAGGAGGCAGGACCGTCTTAACAGAATTGTAGGCCCTGGGCAAAGCAATGCACAGGAGCCCCTACCCATCCATTCCCAGGAATAAAAATGTAACCAAAACTTTAGAACATTATATAACTTGAAAACACACACACATTTCAACAATAAACAGTGATTTATTGGTAAACTGTGTAGTAGGAAATATTAACTTAAATAACTTAATTAACTTAGGGCCGGATTCAGAGCTCCGGCCACAATGCAATTGAGGCCGGAGTTCTGCGAAAAGTGCTACTGTGCATGCGCAGTAATTTTGGAACATAATCTACGTTACTTCTTGCAATGTAG
>WWET01000577.1:143765-154566 GCA_011038615.1 Limnodynastes dumerilii | reverse complement strand
TTTGGCATATTACCAAATGGTCAGAGAATTGATAGGCATTCTAAAAAACTGTCATTGATTTTATGTTCGGCAGCCAAAAAGGTAATATTACAAACCTGGACAAGTCCTTCAGTATCAACATGGTCCTTATTTAAGGAGAAATTGTATTTCTTGTTTAGTATGGACTGGATAGAAACATTGTTGGAAAAAGAGAGGAGAACAGAGGGCTTTTTTGGAGTGTGGGAGGCGTTTATTGATACTCTGCCCAGTCCTATTAAACTTAAAATATTCAATTCATTCCAACATACTACATGGTATCTACTAAGACAGGTTGAAAATGATCCTCCAGTGGTGCTGGATTGATTACTTAATTGAAAGGTACTTGGTGGCGCATGGCTCCCCATATCAACAGTGACTTGTATAAGTATGGCTTTATATCTTGTAAACTTTGCCGATTTATCAATTTTTGTGACATGTTGCTTGTTGTGACATTGTGTACCAATAAAAACACTATTTAAAAAAAAAAAGAATGTAGGTAAACCAATAAACACATTAAATTTAAAAAAATGAGATAATATGCCATCAAACTATAGGGGCACTGGCACAGCCTGGAGGAGGTGGCAGGCTGGCAGCAGATGCTCAGAGGGAGGGTAGGGCCATCAAACTATAGGGGCACTGGCACAGCCTGGAGGAGGTGGCAGGCTGGCAGCAGATGCTCAGAAGGGGTTAGGGGCCCTAATTAAGAGAGGACCATCTCACTGTGTATTCATTATTATTAGGGACCCACAATTCCACAGCTAAAGTGGGGAACCTCCGGCCTCCGGGCCGAATCCAGATCGTGACATCATATGGTCTGGGCCGCAGAAGCAATTGAATCGCCCATCTATCAGCAAACTTTCCCCATCTGCAAACTTGCAGTTCCACCATGAATAACCAGTGATGGCAAAAAAAGAACTCTCTCCCTACCTCCCCAAGCCGCAGTGCACCCGAAGCCGGAGATCCCTCCGCCGTGCTCGTATGTGGGTCCCCGATATTGCAAGTTTTATGGTTTTTCCTGGGTGAAATGATGGGTCAAGATAAAAAGCTGTGTTACAAGTCCACAAAAACCGGGAAATTCCCGGGTCTGATCCTTTCACATCTCCACTGAATTTCCCGGGTCTGCCCTGTCAAGCAATTGTCAATCATGCTAGAGAGGAGCTGTTATTGGCTGGAAAAATGATGTCATTTAAAAGGGATTTAAGGTTTTGCACACAATGATGATGTCAGTACTGGATGGCCATTTTAGCTGTATTTCTTTCCATTATGGCTCACGATTCAATTGTTTGTAGGTCATAGCTCATGGTTTTTTGGATGATTTTGTGGATGTTTAGCCTGGTGCAGCAGCTTACACTGTGCCAGATGGTGCATTGTGGCATGGGGCTGGATCCAGAACAATGTCCATCGCCCATAATACGTCCGTCAGATGCCGAAAATGGCTGCTGCCCATGCGTAGTAACTAATTTATGTAATTTACGTATGGTTTCGTTAAATAGATTGCGTATATGCAGTCTTATAGACCGCATATACGCAATCTACGTAACAAAACGATATGTAGAGTACGTAAATTAGTATTACGTAAATTAGTGTAAAGTATAATCTGTACCTAGTGGAACTGGTGGCAATATCATTTGAAGGGTCACATGAATATACATAGAAACATAGAAAGTGACGGCAGATAAGAGCCACATGGCCCATCCAGTCTGCCCAGTTGTTTATTTAAAACTATACTGACGCTAGACCCTATTTATCCTTAAGTTAGTTTAAGATTTAGGATATCCTTATATTTATCCAACGCATGTTCTACTGTGTTCGCAACCACCTCAGATGGGAGGCGATTCCACTTATCTATCACACTTTCAGTGAAGTCATTGTTCCGCACATTCCCTCTGAATCTACCACCCTCCAGCTTATATTCATGTCCTCGTGTTCTATTACACCTCTTCCTTTGAAAAATGCCCCCTCCTCTAACCGGTCACAACTCTTGTTATATGTGAAAGCTGCTGTCATATCCCCCCTCTCTCTTCTCTGCTCCAAGCTATACATGTTTAGTTCCTCTAGCCTTTCTTGGTATGTTTTGTGACACATGTCATGGACCATCTTAGTTGTTCTTCTTTGAGCAGTCTCTAATGTCTTTCTGGAGATATGGCCTCCAGAACTGAACACACACAGTCTAAGTAATAGGATAAGTACAAATCCACTATATACTTTTTCACTTACATTAATGTCTATACCCAACAAATTTTCCTTCAGTTTTGAAAAAAATCTGTTCTACATCTGAATTCTAATGGTCTTCATAAATAAATGCCGACAAAAACATGGAAGAGACCTCCCATATCCTGCTATCTGCATTGCTGAGGCCACTGCTTTTGTAAAGAGTATACATTTTTGCTCAGTGCAAATACAATAATATACAACATACATAATTCACTCTTTATATACAGTTTGCGATAGATACAAGGAGTCCCTCCTTTGCCTGGTACAAGCTTAAACAAATTGGAAGTGATAAATATATTTAGATGACAGTGGTATGTAACCTGTAAACCATATTCCGAGTTGCAACATAAAAATCTAATTTATGTTTGCCTGCAAATGAATATAATAAATGAGAAGTGATAATAGGCCTGATCCAGAACAACGCTTCGGAGCGAATTTACGCGTGGCGGAGACGTAAAATCGCAGTTTTGTAAGTACTGCGTATGCGCACCATAGAAAATACGCTCAATAGCGTAGCGTAATTGTGAACGTAAGGGCCATTCACATATGTGTCACGTAAATACTTACGTGTGGGCGTGCCAATTTTACGTGCATCCAAAATACGTCTGAAATACATGAAGTAGGCGGGGGGTTGTATTTAAAGTGTACAGTATGGGCATGCTTAGCTGCGTAAATTCGTGTTGCCCATACGTACGTGTGCGTATGACTGCGGTTACGTTGGAAAAAGTTACGGTAGGGTTTGAAAAGCGTATCTTGACAAAATACGTACGTTCAAGGGGTGTGCCGAGGGGAGTGTAACGAATTTGCGCGCACGAAAATACGCTACGCGAATAAACGTACGGCAAATGTAGTTCTGGATCTACCCCAATATGAATGTAATTTTGACAAAAAAAAGTTATAAAAATTGTAACGGTTGAGTACTGCGACTTGGTACATACATTGGGGTAGATCCTGAGCTACATATGCTAGCTTATTTACGGTAGCCGGTGACGTAAAAACGCTAATTTGTATGTACTGCGCATGCTTGTAGCAGATGTTACGCCACGTAACTCTGAACGTACATACCAGCCTAATATCAGCAGCGTAACTACAAATGAAGGGGCGTGCCAGCCATATGACACCCATAATTATGATTCGGAGGCGGGGTGAGGTATTTAAATCGTACAGTATGGGCGTGGCTTAGGCACTTACGTACATGAAGCCTGTACGTACGTCAGTAGTTACGCTTTGAAAAGTTAAGGTAGGGTTCGGCAAGCGTAAAACGGCCAAAGTACATACGGCAGAGGGGAGGGCCTAGGGGAGTGCATGGTAATTACGCTAGCGTAAATACTCTATGCATTGTAACGTAATGGAAACATAGCTCAGGATCTGGCCCATTGTTACAGGTCAGTAATTTGAGGTTTGTTAATTTTAATATAATAAAAGAATCTGAATTCTAATAACCCAATAGTGATAAACAAGTATGTAAACAAGAACATGTAGGGGATATTCCATTCTGTCTCGCAGCAAGGACAGAGGTAGCGTCAAGCGTTATACTTCCCATAGGGACAATTTTTTCTTTTGCACACTTGTCAGCTATAGTGATAAGATGGAATCCGCGCATTTTGCACTGATGTAAATATACCCCCTGTGATTCTGGTTGATAGATTAGCATCCTGTTAAAAGGTAGCATTGATTTTAAACTGTTTACGCTCTTTGGAATGTTTCTGCTATTGTTATTTATAGGCAACGATGCAGCTATATAGATATTTATGTTCACTGTTAACTTGTCCTAGATAAGTAATGGAAAAGCTGATACACATGAGGAGCTGTATGTGCAGACCACCATCCCTCCAATCAGCCTCACATTGGGCTTGATCCAGATGTGAATGTGGTGTAGATGAATTTGTAGATGTGTAGCGGGCAGCGTGCTATTCAAGAGCGCACAAAACAACGCCTTTGGGTAGCACGCAGCATAAAGACACACAGCAGTCAAACACTCAATGCATCTTTATACCCAGATGCTGTAAAAAAAGGTTATGCATATTGCAAACATTTCAACTGAAATCTGAAAGAACTAAAACAATTAAAAAGTAATGTTTAAAATTTAGAAATTAAATTTTTTTAGCACTGTATATTTTTAAAAACGAAAACAACATTTTATTCCTAAATAATTCCTAAATATATAACTATATAAATACATTAAAATTCCAACAAACGGGTCAAAAAAAGGTCTTTGAGAGTCAGCCCCAGAACTTAGACATGACCTGGTGCTGGAATAAATGTTTTGGCACAAAGAGTCCTCAGATCTATATGCTGTTATGACCGGAAAGAAGAAAACCACTCACCAGGATGAGTCTAACTGGGGCCTGGTATTCACTAGAGCCTTTGATGGTGAGGTTAGGATTGGCTGCAGGACACCAGCAGGTCGCAGCCTGTAGCTGTGGCCCCTATGCATGTGGGTAAGCGGAGAGTGCAAACAGGGGACCCAGTGAACAGTTACGGACAGAGAGCACCTAGACAGACAGTGAACAGACTAGGGCACTCACTCACAGAAACACACAAAAGCAGCCAGAGACAAAAGATTATGGAGAGGAGAAGCAGGCAAGAGCACAAGGAGTTAATCACTCATAGCAGCCAGGAGGAACAAAGGAGAAGGGTGAGAGTACAGGAGGGCAACTGGAAGGGGTGCTCAGAAGTCAAATCACAGCACAGGTCAAGGACATAATTTTCAAAATTTTTTATGAATGGGTAAGTATGCCGCTTGGCATACTTACCTATTCATTCTTCAGGAACACCGCTTCAGACCTGTCACAGCCGCTGCATCGACCAGAGGTGAGTAACACTATATGGGGAGTTTTAGGGTTAGGCTGTGGGGAAGGAAGGATTAGGGTTAGGGTAATGAAAGGGGAGGGTTAGGGTTAGGCAAATGAAACGGGAGTCTTAGGGTCAGGCTGCGGGGAGGAGAGTCTTAGGGTTAGGCTGCAGGGAAGGGAATATTAGGGTCAGGCTATGAGGAGGAGAGGGTTAGCGTTAGGCTGTGGTAAGAGAGGGTTAGTGTTAGGGTAATGTAAGGGGAGGGTTAGGGTAGAATCTTCTTTCTTTCCTCGATCAATTGTTTCTCCTCTGCGAGGCAGAAGCAGTCGATATCCCAGCCAATTCGGAACTGGTTGGGAGAAAAAGGCCCTTTTATGAAAGGGACCCACACCCGTTGAGTTCTGAATTGGGAGCACTTCCCTTGTAGACTGACTACATGCCTCCTCCTCTTCCTTCCACAACAAGCCCTTCAGAACGCAGCTCCAGTAGCTATCTTCTGTTCTTCGCTTTCACTCTCAGAAATCACTCAGCAATATGCCACTCCAGGTGGCCTATACTCATCTATGGATCAGGCCCATTATCTTTAATCCTGGTAATATCTCTTTATTGTACAGGTATCATTGTAATGCTAATAAAATACCAGTAAGTAGATGCTGTATTTGAATGTAAATCTTTGACATATTACCTTTTACGTATATTTATTGATTATACATAACCCCATCATTATATATGTACAATTTCTCTGTGTCTGCCACACTGGTAGAGCTGCTAATCTTGCTTAATTTTCTATTATCTCCGTCTATAGTTGATCCCGCCCACATGTGGCCACTTTATATTACCAGTCTGCCCATAGATGCTTGGGAGAGAGAAAGTTAACGGGAAGAGAAAAAAAAAGGGACCATGATATTCCCATGTTGATTGACTAAAATGCTTGTATAAATGAATGTTATGGTGTAATAAGTGAGGCATCTTTTAATAGATGTAAAAAAGCAGGTCATTAGCTATTTTTAGTGATCATTTATAAGTATTATAAACTGTGCATAACTATATGATATTGCTTTCTTATTTTAATGTTCTAACATTATATGAGTCACAAAAAATGTCCAGTTTTTTTGTAGCTTTTCAACTTTATTCCATGGTTGCTGACTTTTTAAAGCGTCCCTTCCGGAGACACATAGATGTCTGCAGGGGTGGGGCTTAATTACACAATTTATGCAAATCACGCTTGAAGCCCTGCCCCCTGACCAGAAATTGCCTTTTTCTTAGTATTACTAGGGATGGGACAGGGTTTGATGACACATATTGCATCATCAAGTCCCATTATACCCTTAGTAAAACAAGGAATAGTAGTGTTGCTAGGCAGGGGGCGGGACTTGAGGTTGTGGTTTGCACGAAACCACAGCTTCAAGTCCTCTGCGGGAGATTTGCCGGCTCTCCTGGGATCATGGGAGAACTGGCTGAATTTCCCCTCAGAACACCTGCTTTATTCCAGGGTTGCTGACTCTCCCGGAATATTAAAAGACTCCCGAAATTTGTGTTTTGTTTCCCAGTATCCCGGGTGAGCCAGCAAATCACCTGCATGCCCCAACACCCAAATAATCACCAGTGTAATCCCTAGAGTTATTAGAGAAGGGCAGAACTTGATGATGTCATCAAGTCCCACCCACCCCTTTAACACCTGAGATTGTGTATTGACTTATTTGCATAAATCGCATCATTAAGCCCCGCTACTCACAATTATCTATGGCTTTCCTCCGGGGTTCTGGCTAAGAGGGTGCAGCTACTTGTAATCCCAGCCACTCTATCACACCCATTACGTTTGTAAGGCTAGCTGGGTCAGAATGCAATCTGAGCTATTAGCATATATTATCTCTCCCCTCGCAGTGTTCGCAGAGTGGAAAAGTGGTTGTAATTCAGCTGAACTGCACAGAAGTTGAGCATATTCTATGCGTTTGGTGCATTATATCATTTGTAATTGTACATAGTAAATAGTGTTTTTTACTTAGGTGTATATCTACAAATGCAAATCTTTGGTTTTGTTTATTTATGCACAAAAAAATGTAATATTAAATAATAATAATATATTTATGTATTTGTGAACCCTAGCATCTTGGGGATAGCATCTGTGTGTTAGGCAACATCGCAGTTTCCTCATGTCAACCACCTGTGTGTAGCTCAGTCGCTTCCTGCCTCTTGTGTGTTAAGTTGAAAGAACAGGTGACCTTTCATATGCAGATTTGAAGCAGGAAAAGTTGAAACTCATAGATTCACTTCCATTAGCATGCAGGCGGTGCTAGAGAGGACTTACTGGTGCTTGTTGTTCCACAACTAAGTACTTTTTTTTTTACTTTACGAAAACATTTTATGTGTGTATTGACTTACTGTCATTAAAATAAATGACACATTTTTATTATTTTCATAGTTTACAGACAATCCCTACTGTAAGATTATATTGGAGAGCTTCTTAATTGAAACTGCCATTTATTTGATTCTCTCAGCAATTTTTTGTTTTTTCAGGGGGGAGGGGGTGGGTATTGAAAAAGTGTATGACTTTTCATTTAGGTAAATTGCAAATTTCCTTTTAATTTGCTAAGAATAATAAGTTTAATCAAACAGGCTTGTATCTAGACTTCCTGTTTTTCATGTGGGTTTCCATAGTATTGTAGGAAGATATACCTACCAATGGGTTGCCGACTTTTTCAAGTCCTGGAGGGAAGCCATACATACATGCAGGGGGCGGAGCTTAGTGACGTGATTTACGCAAATCACGTTATTAAGCTCCACCCCTTTATGGATACTTACTCGCAGTTTACGTCATCAAGTTACTCTCTGTCTCTAGCAACACTAGTGAACTAGTGTTGTCAGGCGGGGGGGCAGGACTTGAGGCCGTGGTTTCATAGAAATCTCCCTTGCGGGAGATTTGTAGGCTTTCTCGGGATACCGGGAGAACTGCCTGAATTTCGTGAGTCTCCCAGACATTCCAGGAGAGTTGACAACCCTGACCTACCATGTGTAAAAATCTGTGATAGTCAATCAGAATAGAATGGAGCATCCAGAGGCCGTCAGATGCTGGGATGAGTTTGGAATTGGGTGTTCCTTCAAGCTATGTGAAGAGTGCAAATTAATAAAAAGAAATGCATGCTGGGGAAATACTGGTGTTGCTTATTTCACACAAATATGAACAGCTGCCTTTCCAAACTCTAATTTATATTAGAGCTTTTTATTGAGCTACAGTAGATCACCTCTCAACTCATTCTGGTGCACATTTTAAATCCCCACCCCACTGCAGTTCAATATGGTTTTGTCACAGTGTAGGTTTGCTCCTTGTTTTGCTGTCACTCCTTACTCTGGATCCAGACTTCTGCAAATTTCACACATATGAATTTGATCTGTCTATGCAACAACAACAACAACCAGTATCTGTTAACAGCAAATCTCTGTATAAGAAGGGCCATTCATTTATTTGCAAGAACCTTACCTGATAATTACTGATTTTGAGACTTCAATGGAGCTCACCCTGTTTGCACAGTTGTTTAGCTTTTATCTGATGTTTGCACTGGTCTGGATTTCACATGAAGTAGCCATTACCCTCAGATGCTAATGCTTTCCTCCATGAAGGTACTGTAGAGAGCATGGAGAATGTTTCTTGACACATACGGTGTGTCAGGCTAATAACCAATTCATTAGCTGGTTTCAGTGCCTGGTATCACTTAACAGGTTACAGCAGAGAGCGCCACAGGTGCAGCTTGTTAATGAGGCATCTATGATTTTCTTCTTTAATGGGAATTCAATGTATTTGCTGTCAGAAGGAAGCCAAGCTTCTTAAAATATGGGTAAAGGGCAAAAAAAAGATATATGAAAAATATAAAACCGGATCCAGAGTTCTGATCTTTATCTAATTTCCATGCGTTTGGATCACATATGTGTTCAGGACATGCATCCATGCTTCCATATTGGAAGAGTGATGATGACACTTCAGATAGCGTCCGACAGAGGGGCCGGGTTGCACTTGCGAGTGGGTTTGACTTGGTATTACAATGCACTGTACAGTACCGGTGTGCCAGAGCTATGTGTACCGACCCAAACTTCCAAACAGTCGCTATTATCCATTCACAGGGATTGGAAAACTTAAGGTAGGATATGGCTAGCTTTTGTTAATTGTGTGAGGGGGACCTGAACAGAGGGTGTGCCGGTTCCCCAGGCACAGGGAACCCACAAAGATTTAGGGCCAGATTTACTAAGCTGCGTGTTTGGAAAAGTGGAGATGTTGCCCATAGCAACCAATCAGATTCTAGCTGACATTCTCTAGTATGTAATAGGAAAGTGAGATCTAGAATTTGATTCGTTGCTATAGGCAACATCTTCACTTATCCAAACCTGCAGCTTAGAAAATCTGGCCCTCCCTGTCTGATTGGTGACTTTGTCTTTCGGTGCAATGGCGAATCAATGAAAGCTTGCTCCTACATAGAAGCAGGGATGGTACTGCACGTCGGTGCAGAGAATGAGAGCGCCAGGCGGTGGTGGTTCAGAGGATGGCCGCAGCTTTATAGACAGCATATCGATGTTAAAGAGAACAGCAGCTCTTTATGGGATGGTCTGAGATGACGGTGCTGATTGATGAGTGTGGTGACACCAGGTACAGCTGCTGCAGCTAGGGACTTCAGCCGTGGTAAGTGGGCCACTGGAAAGTTTAGAATTTTAGACGAAGGAAAGATGGAGGCCCTTAGTTGTTTCTTAGACCTAATTCACTCCATTTATGACTGAAATTGGTGTATGCCAGAAAATAGTAGTTTTAAGAAGTTTAAATCTTGTTTTCTAAAGAGAAAGGTAGACAGGCAATAAGCAGAACACGCAAGGAAACACGTAATTCTTTAACGGTTGTACTGTCTAGGACAGTGTTTCTCACACTCAGTCTTTAGACACCCCCAACGGTCCATGTTTTGCAGGTCACCCTACAGAACCAATGATATAGGACCTTATTCAGAGATACGTTTGTTCAAAAGTACACAATTATACGCACGCAACTAGCAAGCCAGCACCCACCAACACCCATGACACTCCCTTCTCACGGCCGTACATTCGTAGACTTAGGCCTCCATAGAACACCTCTAACTTTACATGTGTACTTACATGCGTACTTACATGCGTATATGTATGCCGTACGTGTGATTCTATTTAACTGCACTCTCAAAGACTCATTTAAATGCCTCCCCCCACCCTCTTTCATGTAACTTTTAAGGTACGTATTTCGACCCCACCCATCCGTTTGTATGTCCCCAAGTGCGATTCACATGTCCATGCCTACAGCACTTACGTGCGTATATTCTATGTTACTTTTGTAAATAAACTACGCATGCGCAGTTATAACGTACCTAAAAATATGCACGAACTCCACGTGAAAACGGATCTGTGAATACTACCCATAATGACTACCACCTGTGGGGCTTCTAAAATGTAACTGTCAGTTATGCTCTGTTAGAGGTGCTTGAGGACCGACATTGAGAAACACTAGTCTAGGAGAAAGAGAGGAAGGCAGTCAAAGAATTGGTGCAGCATGGAAGAAGTCTTGAAGTTGGCAAGCAGGGGGAAAAATGAAATGTAAATATGTGGCAGAGTGCAGGATTATTTTTGTATTGCAAAAACTATAAATATATAAGTATATGTGCAGCATTTGAGCACTATCCTGTTACCATTCCTTATCTGTTGTCTGTGCATGTGTACCCTGGAGGTGGAGATAGAAGCAGTGGCGGCTTAAGAGGGGGGCGATCACCCC
>WWET01000577.1:129504-140988 GCA_011038615.1 Limnodynastes dumerilii | reverse complement strand
ATATATATATCTCAACCTACATATTTTTCGGAGTTGTTTACTCACACTAAATATCTAAGCAACGCGATTCTATTTTAGGTCAGAACACATAAAGAAGAGTATTTGTTTGTACCCCCAACAAAAGAAATAAAAAATCACTGTGGTTATAAGAGCTCTCTGGAAAGGACAAATAATGTTTATGAGAACTGCACTTGGAGGAATGCAGGTCCATTGTACCTTTCCACAATATAAGAGAAATAATAGATGGTCCTTTCAGCTACTTAATGAAAGCTATAAAACGTCTTTCCCTTTAGAAAGTAATTAGTCAATAGAGTTGTTTGAGGACGGAGCACTTTCATTATCTAAATGGTGCTTGTGCCATTCTGAAGTTGTAAATCTGATTTTCTTTTAATTGTTTATTTTATTTACCTTCATGTTTGTAGACAGTTCTTCATGGTACATTCCTTTCTATACACAGTACACTTTAGATATAAAAATGTACGATGTCAGTAACTACATGCAAATAATATTGATAGGAAGAATGCAATGGCAAAAATTTGTGTGAAATGTAGGTTTTGTAAAGTAGTATTCGTGTACTAAGTATTATCAACAAAAAATTCTGATTTGCAGTAATAACCATGGCCCGGACCCAGATGTACATGCAAAGTCAGGGAAATCAGTGCACTCCCCCCAGATCTCCTCCATGCAGAAGGCAAGAACCTGCACCCTACCTTAAGTATTCCACACGGAAACCCCTCCATGCAGAAGGCAGTTACAAGAACATGAAAACCCCTCCATCCGGAATCCTGGACTGTACGTAAAGGCTTAGACAACCCCTTACTGTACAATTTAAATACCCATGGCCACCCACCATCCATATCTCGTACACATTTCTATACATGACATACATAAATCGCCTGTTTCGGATACCGCACCATACTTTGATCCTATGGTAATATTTAGAAAACATAGGACTATAGAATGGTTCCTAATTTAGTAGAGTTTAGTAGTATTATGAAAGCCAATCTCTGGCTGTAGAGGTCCACTATCGGGTCACAGAAGGGAGAAATCTCCCCTCGCACTTAAGCCCTTTCTGCTACCAGGTCCCATCCTTAACATTTATGCATCGGCCTCACTTAAAATTGGGCCAGTGAGTAAATGTGAATCGTACATAAGAGCCAAGGCCTTATTGCATGATTTAAATACCTGTTCAGACTTCCTTTAAGCATGAGACTTAGTCCCATCCATCTGGAACAACTTCCAGAATGGAAACCTGGATCTTAGGGATACAGATTTATGCTGGAAAGCGGCTGTGTGCGCAACCACATGACTAATGTGGCACATGACTAATGTGCAATATATTGGTACAATGCCCCACAGGCTTCTTTTATCTACTTGTTTTTTTGCGTGACAAGACACTGTTATTACTTCTTTCGCACCATATTTAGGCACCATTATTGGCAGTCTTTTGTCATAGATAGCTGCTGGCTGACTGATTGGTGCATTGCACTGGTCGTTCACCAGTATAGTAGGAGGCCTCTTCACACAGACTGGTGAATGGCCTGGGACTTAGTAAAATAGGTGTACCACTTTAAATGCGCTATGTGTCCCCTGCAGCAGTCCCTAACCACAACAAAAGGGTCCCAAAACCTTTCAAAATAGCATACATAAATAAAACACATTGGGTAAGAAAAAGCGCTGGAGGTGTATGGAGAACTAAATAAATAAATAAATAGATAAAACACAGTTGAAAAAAATAAATAGATGAAACACCGTTTGATAAAAACGGGACTTAGTGTCAGTGGCCCAGACCCTAAGGAACGGCCGACAGGGGAATTACGTACATGTTGTACATAATTCCCCATTAAGTACGCCGGCTCTTATAAAAAGGGGGTCCCCCCCAAGTACGCATGTCATATCTCCACCATAAAGGCGGAGATAGACATGCTAATTAGGGGACAGTGTGGGGAAGTCCCGTTACGACCAGCTATGCGGCCGTAACATCGTAACAGTTTGGGTGGGAATATGGACATGTAAGTGGCCAGATTTACTACCGTCAGCGGGGAGTGCATAGGGCGTGCACTCCCCGCTATGATGCTGCCCGTGCTAACCTACGGGCGCCTCACTGGGATCCGGTCCAGTGTCACTGACATTGCTTTTTTTAGTCCCAGGTAAATAACATGGTATATAGTATTGTAAAAAAATTAAAGTTAAAAAATTAAAATAATAATTTTAAAAAAAAATCATATAAAATAAACATAAAAAATAAAAAATCATTAAAAAAACCATAAAAACCACTGATGCGTTGTGCCATCTGTTATTTGCTTAAAAATATATATTTTTACATATGACCTGTGAGGTGCTCAAAATTGACTGGTAATTGCTGTCACTTGTCACATAATCATGTGTACTGGAGACTTTGCAGTTCCATGTGATTTCCGCACGTAACACCTATTGTACGGAACTGATTTCCATATGATAGGATTTACGAACAATGGGATAGATCCTGATCCCTGCATGCTTTACATGTGTGGTTACGCAGCATAGTTGGGAGTGCACGCCCCAGGCTCTCCCCTCTATCGGTAGTAATTCTGGATAGTTAGGTGTCCAGAAGGCTATCTTAATAATTACGATGATCTGAAATAGGGGCTTGCACACATGACTTGCATAAGTCCCCTGTCGGACTTAGTTCTGGATCCAGCCCAATGTAGCGTTTCAGTTTAATTAATATGATAAATAGTTTTAATGCTTTTGAATTACATTGTGAATGCACAAAAACTAACCCTAGTTCTTCTATACTTTCTGATGTTTAACCTAAGGTCAGGTTCTAAATGCAGCCCCCCTCCCCTTCCCAATAATATATAATAAAAAAATAATAATAATGAGCATATGAAAAGCTACATAGAGTCCACAAGGGGTGTGGCTAAAATTACCCTTTTCCGTTCTATGCCAGCCAATTTTAAATTGGCTCTGCATTTGATTGTCCTGACGAGGACAAGCAATTGAGGATCCCAAAGATGAATGTGCAGCAACAAGAGGTGAGTATTTATCCAACCACAACCCTTATCCAAATTTTTACCCTAACCCTCCCCTTCCATTACCCTAATCCTCCCTTCCCCACAGCCTGATCCTAAGACTCCCTTTTCTACAGCCAGACCCTAGGACTCCATTCCCCCCTAACCCTAAGACTCCCTTTTTCTGCAGCCTGACCCTAAGACTCCCTGCCCTGCAGTCTAAGCCTAAGACTCTCCTACCTGCAGCTTAACCCTAAGACTCCCTTCCCCGCAGCCTAAACAAACAAAACCCAGGCCCGTCCCCACCCCAGAGGTTCCTACCCGATTCTGAAGAACCGCCAGAGAAGACGCGCTGTTCCTCCCCCGGTCCCAGACGTGACGATTCCTAATGCTGTAAAGAAAGCACAACCATTAGTACAACATCAACACCCAAAAATACCTGTGGGAGAGAACAGGGAAATTAGTACACGGGCGAGGTAAACGTCATCACCGGCCAGGGCCTCAGACACCTCTTTTCGCCAATGACTGGCGAGCGGGACGGAACCTTTCCCACGCCTTACGTCTCCGTCTCCGCACTCGTGGAAGGAGGGGGAACAAACACCACACAGAGAGTACAGGTCTTGATACTCACCACCTTAATGCGCGCTCTCACCGCCACACCTACCAGCGACCACTTACCGCAGAGTACCGCAACATGTCCTCTGTCACGTGTCCTCCTATTGCTGCCAGGGCCTGGCACCCTCTACCACTAACGGAGCCTAGCGCTCCCTGCGGCCTTACATGGGCTAGCGTCCAACATTAACACCAGGGCCTAATGCCCTTTAACTAAACAGGGGCTTAGTGCCCAACCTAACGCAGGCCTAGCTCCCGTCCCTAACTAGGGCCTAGTGCCCTGCTACCCAAGGGTCTAACACCCTTCTAACCATACCCCAGGCCTAGTGCCCGAACCTAATCAAAGACCTAGCGCCCTCTAACAAGGGGCCTAGCACCCGCTAACCACACAGGGCCTAGCACCCTCTAACAAGGGCCTAGCGCCTGCTAACCACAAGGGGCCTGGTGCCCTTATCTAACCAAGGGTCTAGTACCCTTTACTATAAATACCTATAGGGCCTAATGCCCTTAAATGGGGGGGGCCTCAGTGAGTGCACGTTGCCAGGGAGAGGGGGGGTGGCACGGTCCCAGGACCTGCTCGTTGCCCAGGGGAATTACAAGACTTTCCCTGGTGATCTAGCGGGGCTAATTGCTACCTGTCCGCACAGGAGGGGGAGACAGTGGAGGCAAAGTGGAGCTCTTTTGCATTGCTCTCCACTGCCTCCATAGCTGTCTTCTGGTCTTCCTGCACCGCTGCTTCCAATTCCTCTTCTGCCGGCCACCTCCACGTGGTGGCCGGGCTTCCTTTAACTTCGGCCGCTTCTGGCCCTTGGCTTCCTGCTGGAGACTCCTCACACTTCTTCTGGCAGCAGGCTCTTCTCTTTTCAGCCTCTTCCGGGCACTGCTCCTTCCACGCAGCACAGCTCCAACTTCTGACTTTGGCCTCTTCCGGCCACTGCTCCTCCCTTTAATCCAACCGCAGGGGCTGATGGGATTGGTGATGTGGTGAGCCCTGATTGGGTCACCACGGCACCGCAGTGCACCCTGGGTGCCGCAGGGGCACCTGGGTGCAGTGCTGTGGTGAGCCCTGCAAGGCTCACTGCACTGTCCTCTTCCAAGATGGCCCTGATTGGCTCACGGCCGCGCCATGTGACCGGCTACCAGCCGGAGTTCCTTGAGCTGGGGACGGCGCACTGCCGTTCCCCACCGTGCTACTTACACAAGTAAGGGAGGGTTAGGGTCAGGCTGCCAGGAAGGGAGGGTTAGGGTTAGGGTAGTGAGAGGGGAGGGTCAGGGTTAGAAATAGGGAAAGGAGTGTGGGACTATTTAGCAAAACTTTTCGGACCACAGAGCTTTTGGTGCTCCGGGGATCGATTGCTATGCCCCACCAAGGCATAGTGATCAAAATCCCATCAACTTCGCAACTGGCTGGGGAGGAAACGGCCCATTCAAAAATCTTCTAATTAGCACTATTTTCAAAATAGAGACAGGCGAATAGAGACTGCATCCCGCTCACAAGGGCATAGGGTCCGATTCAGACGTAATAACAGATGTTATTTATCATAAGTCTGATCATACGTAACTTATGTACCATAGGGCGTGACATCCTTACACAAGCCAAAAGTATGCATTGAAGAGTATAAGCTCTCTTACCTACCCAGGCTGTCTGTTACCACCCAGTCTTGTTCTAACGATTGTTATAATTGTAAAACGCTAGATAATCTGCTGGCGCTATAAAAAACCATGATTGAAGCATTTTGGACCTGATTTACGCTTAAGAAGGCTTTAGGTTCTTAAATATACGCAACCAGTTGCAAGGCGATTCCCTCAGCAAGGTTCTTTAATATACGCTACTAGTAGCAGGGCGACACCCACGTACGCCCCTGGTTTTCAGGTTCTTAAGCGACTTACGAATGCCATAGGGCTACGTTATCTTTAGTTTCTAAGTTGTGTGTGTAGGGCGACTAGTTAAGAACATCATCAACAACATGCTCATTTAAATGCCCCCCTCTACCCAAACTTCTAATTTTCATAATTACATTTTCCTGGCACGCTCCTTCTTAAGTGTGAATCAGTTCCTAGGTTCGTAGTGGTGATTCACAGCAGTCCCGTTCCTAAGTCCAACGTAGATTTGTTTATTACCCAGGGCACCAAAATAGCTAATTGTATCCCAGATTGTGATCTCATACACACTATGACAATGATGACCAATTAGGCTATTTTAGACATTATTGTATCTGAAAAGCAACAACATTTCGGATCACTTTTGACCTTTGGAAAACCTTCAGTCAGTTGATTTGTTCATAATACATAAATACAATAATATCTGACCCTTTTAAATCCTCCCTAAAGTACTGGAAGATATAAAAGGTAAAAGACCAGCAAAACATGATTTCAATCATGGGAAAAAACTCAGTCGTACAGTCACGCTTGTGAATTTGTTGGAACAAGTTCACTCTCTATGCATCGGAAAAGCTAACATACTTAAAACGTCCCACTAATGGTGCCAGATTAAATAAGCCACCTTATATATTGAGAAAAAGGAAAATATGATGCAATTATTTGTATTTTATTTAGTTAAGACCAGTGTCTTTGGAGCCAGTCGTGGGGTGTGACCTGTTAGATCAATGGGTTCAAATCCTGGTTATAACCTTGTAAACCCAACACATTGTGAAATCCAACAGATTGTGTGGAAGGAGCATTCTGCAAATATAGCAGGGTACTAGAAACCTCAAGCTACCCATTCACGGTTAGGAAAGTCTAGTTTTAGGATTTAGGGTTAGAGTCATTTGATTTTATGTGTTTGAATCCATCAGTTACAGGTGCAGAGAGATTCACCATTGTGGGATCTTGATGTCAAAGCAATAGTGTGATCACAAAGTTAACCCAGCTCTTTGCACAAATGGACTTTAAATAGTCTGAGAGGGAATGCCTGTACACTACATTCTATTAACAATGGAAATCTGACCTTTCCTTTTTGGAAGGTGCTGGTAGTGTCAATCCTATGAAGTCTAGATGCACGTTCTTGCGTTCCGATCCAGTAGCCTGGGCATATGGGCATGTACAGTATGGAATGTATAAAGAATGGGGGAGAAATTGAGTCTCAGGATCCGGCACTTAGGGGTCTATATATGTGACCTATAATATTACCTAGAAGTAGCATTTTTACATTTTTACGTAAGAAATTAACATATTGCAAAGGAGATGTCTCTGATTTCTCCTCCGGTCCTGCCATTTTGCATTTCCTCCAAAGTTTCTCTATGAGGACAGAGTGGAAATACTATTTACATGTCTACACAATAATAGACAATACTCAACCTCCAATGTCACCATTCTCTATCTACGATAGCTGATTACAAATAGAAAGTTATTGATGATTAGCAGTAATGTATCTTCAGAATAAACATAATAAATTGGTTAATGAATGACTTTAACAATTTATTTTTGGAAGTGCCAATATGGATTTCTTGCCATGAAATTGAGCCTGATATGTTATTGCCCAGTTACCAAGAATGTAGTGGGGCAGAATGGCCTTTTTCCCTTTACACTTACAGTTTGATCTAGCTGTTTATTGCTGTATTGCCAAACCAAGGGACTTAGCACACTGCAGGAGGGGTACACAATGCAAAGGGTTTGCCTGTAATTAGGAAAAAAGGGGATGCAGTTGCCTGTACAGAGGGCTGGTTTTGGAGAATGCTTTAACTGAAAGCTTAATGTTAGCTGCACCATTCCTGGCTGCGCTTTAAAACAGAAGGTTTACATTCCGGAATAGGTAACATGTTGAATGGCCCATTTTCGCCAAGTACCCATATGGGGAGGGTTAGGGTTAAGCTGCGGAGTGAGGAGGGTTAAGGTTAGGGAAGGGTTAGGGTTAAGTTGCAGGTAGGGGATGCTTAGGGTTAAGGTTAGGGGATGTACCTTTCGACATTCTGCTGATTGAAAATTGTGCGTCCATGGAAGCCATCTTTTGTGTTGCAAGACAGATTATCTCACTACACCCAGAAAAAAGCCCGTTCTGTCTACCTTGATGTAGGCTTCCACATTAGAAGTAATCCTACTTCCTTGTTTCACAGGAAATGATCTGGAATCTAATGGATTTTTTTCCAGATTTCCCTTTAATTTGTAACATAAGGATCACTAATCACAAGGAACTGTAAAGGTGACTGTCCTAGATAGTAGATTTCTGGTAACATAATCATTCACAACTCTGTTATTCTCAGCACATATAGTATTTGCACCAGGTTAATGTCAGACATTCATCAGATACTGTTGACCTTATGTATTAATCCAGTGATTCCCTAACTGTGCGCCGTGGCTCCCAGGGGTGCCGCGGCGCTCTCACTGTGGTGCCTCGGAATGTTTCTATTCCCTATTGTATTCTATTGTATTTTTGTCTTAGGGGTGCCTTGAAAAAAAATATGGAGACCCTAAGGGTGCCTCGAACTGAGAAAGTTTGGGAACCACTGTATTAATCCTTAATGTCCTATAGAGAATAAACTTGCGGGCAGGGCCCTCTTACCCACCCAGTCTGTCAGTTACCACCCAGTCCTGTTATAATGATTGTTAAAATTGTAAAGCGCTACGTAATCTGATGGCGCTATATAAAAACCTATAAAAACCTGTTAATAAAATAAATAAATATGAAATTGTTTTACTTTTGGTAGCTAAATGCACATAAGCTATTAGACTGGAACAGACTACAGATTTCTAGGGTAGATTGATCTTTTAGCAACCAATCAGATTCAAGCGAACATTTACTTGGAGTTGCAACAAATATTTATTCATTGACCCCCTTGTTGGCAAGCGCAGCTTTATAATCCTCACTTTTTAACATTTATTTAGAACATTCTTGAAAATGAAAGCATAGTTGCCAACGAGTGTGGGTCCCGTAGCGAACAGCCCTATTTCAAAAGGGCCGTTCGCTCCCAGCCAGTTCTGATCTGGCTGAGATATCGATTGCTTTGCCTTGATGAGGCATAGCAATCGATCGCCGGAGCACTGAACACGGTGCTCCGATAGCTGTTTCCCCCCTCCGCAGCTTAACCCTAACCCCCACTCCCACCACAGCCTAACCCTAAGTCCCCCCTGCAGCCTAACCCTAAGTCCCTGGCAGCGGCACTTCCAAAAATGAATTCATAAAAAAAAATTTCTGAATGGGCTCTCATTCGAAATAGGGACAGCCGAAAACCAACTTTCGGCTGCCCCTAATTAGCAATGCGAGCCCTTGCAACGATTGCCAACTCTCCCTGAATATCAGGGAGACTCCCCGAAAAGTGGGTTATCTCCCTGATGCTGATTTAGTTTGAGAAGTCATTGCGGTATGACACGGTATGAGAAGTCATTGAGGACTATGGAGTTGGCCATTTTCATAGAGTCCAAGATGTAATCAAAGACTGACTTCAATAATGGATACAGAAATGAAAACTAAAATCTGTTCCTCTTGTTACCAGCTGCAGTGTCACCTACTCTTTAGCATTTCGATAAAATGAAAAATTCACTGGATCTCCCATTCACAGTATTCACAATGAACACTGAAAGCACTTCACAATAAATATTGAAAGTAATTAATACAATTTAATCAATAAATACTGATGTTGTTATTTTATTGAGAAATAGTTTTCCTAGCAGTGCTAGGCAGATCCATAGGAGGAGCTATTCACCATTATATGGTTGCAAATGAGAGCACAACTGATATGCTTACATGCATGACTGCTTCTGGCTACAAGTAAAACACAGTATACAGTCGAAAGCGTTGCGAGTCCCTGCTGCGAGGGATCACATTGCGAATTAGGGACAGCCAAAAGTTGCTTTTTGGCTGTCCCTATTTCTAATGACGGATCCATTTAGGAGACTAGACCTCGTCGAGTGCGGAACTGGCTGGGAGTGAACGACCCTATCGAGCTACGGGGACCCTCACTCATTTAAAAGAAGAGACTGCACATTTCACTGACCATGAAGGTTCAAATGTTGGTTATGTAGTTAGAACTCCACAATCTGGGTCATTAAACTATATATGAGTTAAGATATATTACAAAAACATATTAAACAAGATTTTGTAGATTCTTTTCACACATTTAAACTCCTTTAAAGTTGTGTGTTCCATTTGATTTATTGAAGTGAAAATAAATAAATAAATAAATAAATACATACATAAATTAATGAATACAAAAGAAAAAAAAATGTAATCTTAACAGTGGCTAGCCAAAGTAAGAAATCCGGAGGCAGTGTCTGCAGTGTTCCTGTAGCTCTGCTCTGCCCCCTTGTGGAATCAATATTAACTTCAGTCCAAAATTGAGCAGGCTCACATATTTAACACAAGTCACTGCAATTATGTTATGTGTTTAAGAATAAATTATTTTAATTAGTGTATTAATTAGTGTATTAATGAGATCTAAAATGAGATCTAAAAAAAAATTGTTTGTTAAAGCAATGTGATCTAAAATAAGTTCCAAATTGTTGTTTAACAACATACATACTTTGGTTAAATAATCCCCACCCCAACCCCTTAACAACACAGATTTCTATACATCCTATAAAAAGTGATTGTGAGTTCTTACAGGTATAATGGATCATCTGCAATTTGAGTGTATGGTAACTCAGATCAATACAGTCTAGAGTACTAGAACATTTGTATATCTACCACTGGTGGAACATTGACAGCTGGGTTTGGTAATAGCGAGGTACTTATATTAGTAGCAGTACTTATATTTTAATTGGCAGAGGACATATTTATGGGATCTGCATGATAATATCACAAGTAGGTAAAATAAAGATGGAGGAGAGAAATAATAGGGATCAAATATAATGAGCAGGCCAAAGGCTAAGTTAAAGGCTAAGTTGCCAGGTAGATGGTAATGTTGCAGGGCCACAGTGAGAATGAAGGGTGGCAAGTATTGATAGGAGAGCATAAGGGAGGTATAATGGGATTGCAAAGTGGTACACGATTTCTTAGTCAGTAACTAGTAGTCCCTAAATCAGTTGAGAAACTCTGGACTAGAACATCAAGTAAGACCGTGTTGTGGCCTTTGACAGTTGGGTCACCTAACCTTGGTGTAAAATCAAACTTAATTTGCAATTTGGTCAAAGTGTGTTGCGTTATAGAGGCAGACAAAATAAATTGGTCTACAAAAATGACATTTGAGAGAAGGTGCATGTCCTTGCTCATCTGTAGATTTTAGTTTAACATAAAGATGTTCAGGATTTGTTTACTACACGCAAAATAATTTAGTATGTCCCTGCTAATAATAACAACAATAATAATAATAACAATAATAATAACAATGTCCAACCCCCTGCAAAATGGTTTCTACCAGGACAAATTTTAAAATTAATCATTGACCATGTGCCTGCCCAGATAGACTGCAGATTATTGCTGGTCAGGGATGTGTTAACAGCATTGACGGCCCTGGGCAAAGCAATGCACAGGGACCAATACCAACCCATTTACAGGAATAAAAATGTAACTAAAACTTTTGAACATTATAAGCTTTAAAAATCACAAACATTCATCATACTGCAGTGCTGCCCCTTCATCACACTGCCCCTTCATCACACTGTCCCTTCATCACGCTGTTTCTTCATCACACTGCTGCCCCTTCATCACACTGTTTCTTCATCACATTGCTCCTTCATCACACTGCCCCTTCATCACACTGCTCCTTCATCACACTGTTTCTTCATCACACTGCTGCCCCTTCATCACACTGCCCCTTCATCACACTGTCCCTTCATCACACTGTCCCTTCATCATGCTGTTTCTTCATCACACTGCTGCCCCTTCATCACACTGCCCCTTTATCACACTGCCCCTTCATCACACTGTCCCTTCATCACGCTGTTTCTTCATCACACTGCTGCCCCTTCATCACACTGCCCCTTCATCACACTGTCCCTTCATCAC